>JBDJHY010241420.1:0-10835 GCA_039654485.1 Withania somnifera
TATATTATTAATATGTCTAATATATCTTTAGTATGTAGTATGAATATGTCGATATTGTTCGTATATATATATATATATATAGTGTTAATATGTCTAATATATCTTTAATATAATATTATATATCGATATCGTTGGTATATATTATTGTTAATATATCTTTAATATATAGTACATATCTATATATCTACATATATACATATTAGTGTTGATATGGTTAATATATCTTCAGTATATAATATATATTATTAATATATGTTTAATATATAATATATTTTATTCAAATATAGTAAATACCTTTATTATCTTGTTACTTATTTGTACTTTTTAAATTAAAATTATATAAATATATATGTATATATATAATTAATTAAACATATTTAATTATTTTTTTTTGTAAAACGAAATGGTCCGAACGGGACTGGACTGACCCAGAAAACAGGTTTATTTTAATTCCTACCAGGCCCAGCAACCTAATTTCTACCCGGCCCAACATCCTAATTCCTACCCGACCCAACATCCTAATTCCTACCCGACCCAACATCCTAATTCCTACCCGGCCCACCAACCAAATTACTACCCGGAGAGGTTTCCATGACAAAGTATACTTATTCTTAATGGTAACCTTATTTAATTATCTACATTCAATACACATATGCATCATCCCTTCCTTTTTTTTCACAAATAACGTTGGAGCTCCCCATGGTGTAACACTAGGATGGATAAAGCCTATTGAAATCTTATCCAAAGAGCTCTGTTGGATCCATACGATAAGGCTCCATAAAAATAGGTCTAGTGTCCATCTCAACCTCTATTTCAAAATTGATAACACGCTCGGATGGAAGGCCAGGAAACTCATCAAGGAAGAAATCAAGAAAATCTATAACAACAGGCATAGACTCAGGAGAGAAAGATCAACACTAATTTTATCAACATAAACTATGTAAGTTGTAAAACATCTGACTAAGAACCTATTAGCATGCATACTAGGTACAACTAGCATCGGAGAGTGGCTAATAGTAACCCTTCACACCACTAACACATACAGGGCATAGACAAGGTCACGATCTTGGAAAAATAATCCAAGACTGCATGAAGTAAGGATATCCAATCCATTCCCAGAATCACATTAAAATCAACAATATAATGAGCCATAAGATTAGCCTGAGTGGCCAAGCCCCATATGGTTATAACACAAGCTCGGTGAATCTAATCTACCATGATAGGCTAGCTTACGGGGGGATACACACTAACACGCATAGGTAAAGGATCACATACAACACCCAAATGGGACGCAAAGTACACATATATAAGGGTACATAGAATTAGGGTCAAATGATAAGAAGGCTAGATTGTGACACACAAATAGAATACCCATAACTACTTCATCCAAAAACTCTGATCGGGTTGTATCAGTTATATAATAAAACTGATGACACCCAGTACCTTGTTGATCTCCTTCTCGGTCCCCTTCTCCTCCTCTCTAGCTCCAGCCATGACATTCTCGAGTCGCTATCTCGCTACCTTTAGCAGGTGACAATACTGCTTATAGAGGCTCTGTATGGCCTGTCATCACAGACACTCTATGGAATAGTTACCTATCTTACTACACTCATATAAACCACAAACTCTAACTTGAATAGAACCACTAACTAGGCCTCCCTGGAAACCATGGCCTTGAGTCCCAGTAGATATGCCCCTAACGCGCTGGATACTCTGATTTTCATTGGCTGATAATAAGGAGGCTTGAACTGGTCTACTAGGTTGTCTGTGATACCATAGTTGTGGCTTCTTCTATAGAGTTCCATGTCTATCCTACCATTTCCTAGAGGATCATGACCACTAAAATTTCCTTGGCTGTGTTGTCTCTTATTACCGCACCCTTGGGCCAAGAGATGATGCCTCTCCATATTAAGGGCATGATCAACAACTGCTAATAATATGCTACCCTGAACAAGTAATAACTCAACATTTTCCTATAGCTCTGGTCTCAATCCATCTACAAAGTGGCAAGCCAACTCAGCCTTTGTTGGTATAATAGTAGACCCATACCTCAAAAATTATGTAAATTGAGCCTCATACAAAAGAACTGCCATCGAGCCCTAATGCAAGTTGACAAACTTAGCTCTGAGTTCTGCTTGAACATCCTGGGAACATACTGATCCATGAACGTATCCACAAATTGATTCCATGTAAGAGATGCAGACCCTGCTGGGCTTATTTATATATGACCTCCACAAGGCCTTAACCCAACCCTCTAACGGATACCTAGTGAATTTGACTCCATGTGTTTCTCTCAAGCCCAAAGTATATAGAATGAAATCATAAGGATCATGTATGGAATCACCAAAAATGCTCGAAGGCCCTATATGCATAAAATGACTGCACATCTTTCGATCCTCAGAACTCATAATAAATACTGTATGTTGAGACTGTACTGGAAGCTAAACTAGTGGTAGGAGGAATTGGGGAGAAGGGTCGTAGGATGCCATTTGTGTCAGCTAAATAAGAGGAGTTGGGGCAGCTTGTGTTGCTACCTGGGCTGAAGTTAACCTAATCAGTGGGTGACCTACCAAATATTGCAATCATACACTACCATATTTCTCTCAGTGCATCATCTGGAGGTGGTTGCATCTTTAGGCTCTTTCTATTCAACTCTCGCTCGGCCTCACCCACGGGCTCTAGATCTACCCCAATCCTAACTGGGGTACTCAATAAAGGTGGGGGAATTCATCAACTCCATGTACAGACCATGTATGGACCATCTGCAAAGGAATAGAACCAAGATGTAACCAAGAAACCAGTGGAAACCTTGCACAAAAGACTCAACAAAGATCATCCATATTAAAGATCCCTATAGTCTCCCAATGATAGTATATGCACATCTACGAACTAATCCGTGGGAATCTAAAATACTATTGCTCCTACACCCAAAGAAACCCATGAACCTAGAGCTATGATACCACTTTTTAATGACCCAAAAATTAAGTTGTGATGTATTCTATATATCACCTGTAGACAAGCCCAACTCTGGCCCAGATCAAATGGTAGTTAGATGTACCAAAAACCCAAAACAAAAGTGAAAGGAGACAAAGAGAAGAAATAGAAGTAGAATACAAAAATACACCACTAATCATAACTCCCTAGAACCCGGTATCATGGTTGTAGAGAATCTATATATATAAAAGTATAATATATCCCACAACGAGGAAAATCACAAAAATAGTTATCCAGCATCCAAGTGGAACAACTCTGATAATGAAAGGAAAATCAGTTAGCAAGGTCGCCAACTTCTCATCGAAATCTCCTGGAACAATAACCGACTATCTCACACAATCACTCCCGCTCTGCTGGATCATACTAGAATCTACATCACAAAAAGATATAAAAGTGTAGCACGAGTACCAAATCAACGGGTACACAATAGGCATCATACGCTGACCGTGAAAAAGTAATTATAATTAAGGTATAGAGCGAATGAAAGAAAATAAAGTAAAGACACATAATGTACAACAACAAAAAGATAACTACAGCAATAGCCAGTAAGTGAAGTATAGGGTCAGCTATCAGCATATGCTGTATCAGCTAACAAGTATAAAGGGAAGTCACTATCACGGTGTGATATCTAGATCCTAGGTCACAAGAATATCATGACTAAATATGACACATACATGAAGCTCCAACGTAACCAGCATAAGGACGCACCAATAAGAAAGTAAAGAAATTAAAAAGCCAAGCTAACAATAAACATATTAAATATATGAATAGCATTTATGAAAGTCAAAATGGAACAACAAAGTCTAAAAATAACCAAACTCAGCCGACATCCTATTTTATCAGTAGGTATAACTAGGAAACAAAGTAACCCAACACATATTCCCCTGGTAAGTCCCAAAGGCTACAAATCAACGCATTGGGATGCAATAAAAAGGGGTGCTAGAGAGGTAAATATGGGTAATGACCCTCATGGTCATTTATAAAAGTTATGAGACATTTTGTATTCTAGGTCTTTCTAGTAGCTACCCCAAGTCATTTATGACTTTCTAGGATCAGTATTTTTATTTCCCTGGCTGCTCGATTGAGATTTATATTACTTTTCCTATTTTAGAGTCTAAAACTAAATCCTGTTGACTCTAGTCAACTTTCCTTCAAGACAAGATTGGAATCAGATCTTGACAGTTTCATTAGCTTTGACTATCAAATAAAGTCTACATGGACCTTAAGTTCGTGTTTTGGGGTTTTCATTTTGAGTTTGCACCAAATTATGGGCTTTTAATTTATTTAAAGTCTAATTTGGAGTTTGGGTGATATTTTGGTGTTCGGTGTGTCGGAATAGAATTATAATGCTTCCATCAACTCCAGATTGGTGATGTTAGGCTAGTGAGGGTATTGGTTAGCTTACCGGAGTTATTGTTGTGTATCTGAGGTATTGGGGGAGTTTAGCATTTTTGGCCTAAAGATTGACTTGGCCAATATTTTTTCAAAACGACCTCATATTCCAATTTTAGCTACACCATTGAGTTTACAATATGTTTTTCACTCAAAATGCATATTTGGTTTGTCGTTGTTAGACTCCTTTTCAATTCCATGCCCTCATTTGAAAATTCTTAAATTGTAGATTTTTTTCTACAATAAGCGCGATCGCGCTTCAAGAGGACAATCTTGGTAAAAGATAAAATAATAATAATAATTAGTGCAATCGCACCCTAGTGCATCTAGGCATAAAATAGTATAGCCTCACCTTTTCAGTTTATTTTACAACCCTTTTCTCAGTTTTAACTCTTCACCTAGTGCAATTTGTGCTTGGAAATTTAGTCAAACATCGTGGAAAATTTTCTTGAAGATTCCCCACGTCTTTCCCACTCTTGGAGTGTATTTTTCTCCATTAAATTTCATAAAATAGAGTTTTTCCTCAATTTATGCCCTTGTTGTTAAATCATGAATTCTTTGATTTTCTTGGAAATTCTTAGATAAATCATTGTTCTTTGGATTTATTATGCTCCGTAGTAATAATTTCTCTCAAATTCCTCCATTCAATTTGGAAAAGATTGAATCATCAAGCCCTTTTAATTAATTTTCTCTAAGTTATTTGAAGCCTTTCCCATACATGAATTGTGCTTAATTTTGGAGCAAGGGTTCCTGGTGTTACGGGGAACCTCGTGGCGAAGTTTGTTTTTGATTTAGGTGAGACAAGTATGCAACTTATTATAAATTATATTGTTAGAATCATATTCATCCATGGATTCTTATTATATAAGTTTTAGAGTCATTGGATGTCGTGTTATATCAATCAGAGTAAAATTTTGATTTTGAGGCGCATTATTCATCGAATGAAAAATAGGCTCTGTGTGGATATCTCTGGGTATATCGCTTTGCTATTGTACTAAATAACATCTATGGACTGAGTTTCTAGGTTTCACCTTGTACTTGGACTGCTTCTTCAATTCATTCCCCATTTGTTTCATATGTTGCATTCAGTTAAATATGATGCCCGTAACTTAGAATTAATCTTGTGATGGCTTTAGGGTGTCTCTGGAAGTAGTAGAATGCTGATGCGTGGGTTGGTTTTGTGTTCTGCCCTTGGATTTGGGCTGTTATATTGTGATTCTAGCTATAGTGTTGATGCGCTTGTGCAACACATAGGTTGGCTATGTCTATTATGTGTTGTGCATTCATTCTACGAGAGGTTGAGCCACATGCTTCGTGTTGAGAGTAAATTAGGGATGGGGGCCTATATCACCACTTGATTTTGATGTCGTGGAAGCTAGATATTTATAATAAGGATAATGATGGATAATGATATAACATATGATAACTTGGAATATTTTGATAACAATATAAGTTAAAGGATCTTTCAATGTTTTAGACTCATCCTTGTATCGAGCAACCAATATTAGTATTTCACTTTTTTAGACCAGGTTACACACCTTGGCACCAGGAAATATCATTTAACTAATAAAATATTGGCAGTTGAGTTCGACTTAATTCAACAGTGAATACAGTTACTAGCACTTGAGACCGTTGTTGTACGACGGTGAGTACAGTTTTTTAATACTTATCACACATACCGGGTTAGAGACTTTATTATACAGTTCCCCTGAGTTCGTCCATGACATTTAGGCATTGAATACCATGACTTGCCAAGATTATAACTTGCTGAGACTATTGATATGAGGCATTGAATGCCAGATCTTAATACCCTTTAAGGCTCTATGGTTTGGGATGTGAGATTATGATATCCTTAGAGATTTTAAGTGGTGGGAGTAACTCTATGGACCTTTCCCCTAGACTACGGTGACTCGTAGAAAGGGTATAGGACAGAGCAGATATATACGAGAACTAGGATTAGCCTTTCATGGATTATGCCTATTGGGCCTATGGGTACTGGAGGAGAAACATACATAGGACTGGATACATCATGGTGTGTATTTACATTTTCTGCACTTGTCTCTTTAGTGTGCCCCTGGTCTTATGGGAGGCCTATGGGTGAGCGTGTTTCTATGTTTCCTGCCATTCTTATGGGGGATTGACAGTGTTAATTTACTTTATATATTTACTTCTTAATTGTCATTACTATTTATACGTGAGATTATCTTGCTCTGTGGGTTATTCATACGAGCTATCATTTGATTATTTTTTCCTTCCCCTACTTTAGATTACCGGTATACTGCCCATCCTCTTCCTGTTTCTTATTTGACTTTTTATTAATCATTGTTATTATTCACATATATTGTTGCAAGGATTCTGGGTATGCCTTCTTTTTTCCAGAGATCCAATTATGTGATTTAACTAACGAATCCATGTCTATCTGTTTACTTGAGTCTTATCTAAGTAGCTAGCTTCCATAATGTATTATTTTCTTCTATGACCCTACTTATTATATCCCATTATTTACTTTTTTTATTATTATGATATGCCTAGTGGGCCCTCCAAGTCTACTGGGTACAGATTGTTTCACAAGTTGTACTCATACTACATTTGTTCCCCTGGTGTAGATCCGATTACTAGTAGCTGACATTGATTACGGTTTGTCGTTCATTCTTTCTGTTACATACTTTAGAGATTCAAGGTGAGTTTTGTGTCTAGTTATTCCTACTTCTCTTCAGATATGTATTGGTCTCCTTGTATTTTAAGAGATAGATTTATATTAGACCTTTGGTTTTATGTTCTGCTCTTAGAGGTTGCTATGCCTTAAACCACTCGACCATCTCTCCTATATAATTATTATGACCCAAAAACCGAGTGAATAAAAAAGAAATGATTTCACTTTCCTGTAGCTTTCTTCAAAACTCTTTCTTTTCTGTTTTCTTCTCACTTCATAGTTTTGAAATGAATGTCTTTTTTATGCCTTAGCACAATAGCAATAAAGGATAGGGGGAAGGCCCAAGAACCAATAAGCAAGCGATTATTTCATTACACTGGTACAGAGTTTTGGAATTTATTAATTCATTATAATTTTGCTACACTAAATATTTTTACTTTCATTTAAAATTTATCATTATACTTGTGCGTTTTACTATTGATGTAGTAGTCTTCTTCTTTGAATTTTGGGTATAGGGTTGGTTCTCTTACTGGTGGTATAGTAGGTGCATCATGATCCGAGAAATCGGGTCATAAAAAATTGGCATTAGAGCTCTAGGTTCATCTTGTGTCAATGTACAGAGTCAATGTCTAGTAGATACATGTAGATCACCACGGAGACTTTCATGGATTATCTTTGGGAGCTATGGTGACATTTAGTAAATGACTTCTCCTCATCTTTCACCTTATGGCTGAAAAAGGGTACTTTTCATGCCGCTGGATATAGCTAGGGATCGTCCATGACATTAGAATCGATGCTTTCTAGTTGTTTTAGTGGTTGTGTTATATTGTAGTGGTTTCCTTGATCGACTCAGTTATTCTTGTTTTTCAAGTTTGAGCCTCGTCTCGAGTATGTTCCTATCTATTTTGAAGGTTATATCTATTTTAGTCAAGTTTTTTCATTTAGGGAGTCTTGGGATTGATGTTTTTTTTGGGATTTTGTGGAAAATATGATGGTGTATTTGCCTTGCAGGAAGGCCTTTCATTTAGTAGTGGATGAGAAGTTTGATTCTTTAGTTAGATTGTATGGTGGAGTAGAGATTCAGTGGCCGTTATTATGCTTAATTTGGATGGTGGAAGGTCCGCAGTATAGTTTAGCATTGTTGTTACCTAGATAGAAGTCTATAGTTTGTACCAAAACCGGGTGCATCGAGTGAGATCTTGCATGTATGGTTGTGTAACACTGTAGTAAGGTGGTGTTTGCAGTCAATTCTAGTATCTGCAGCCAACTATGGTTTCCTCCTAGGATTTTGTATTTTTTATGGTGCTTTATCTCTAGAAATTTTTAGATAAGGAGTTCTTATGCTTAATATTGTAAGTGTTCATCCTTGGTAGGTTTGGGTTTGTGTTATTCGATGGTGACCTCCCATTGTGTAAGTCTGTCTGATGCAGATTTCTACCGATTTGGATATATCAACACCAGAGGTCATTTATAATTTTATTCGGTATATATTTGGGATGTTTATTGCTAGTACAGATCGACAGGGCTTAAGTTAGTTGGGCTAGCCTACGTTGGGTAAATAGAATGGTTTCTAGATGTGGTATTTTTGGGTAACAATATGCGGGATGATTAGTTGGGCTCCCATGGGAGTTGGTTTCCAATGGTAGAGAAGGATTGCAGCTTTCTTGATTTGGGGTGTCTTCGTGGTTTCTTGACAAAGTTGGTTTGATGTTTCTTCAAATTGAGTAAGATTGTGTTGCAGTATATTCATATGTGCCTCAAGGGTGGTTTAACGCGTTATGTTGGAACCTAGGATGTGTTTGAGATTGGAGTGGCAGAGGCTCAGGATTGATTGTTCACCTTGGTTGCAGGTGGGTTTCAGCATAGACTAGAAGGTATATGGTGCACAAGCTTCATCTGGTTGTGGTGGGGATGATCCCAGGATAAATAATTGTGAAGTTGTTGTTCATCTAGTCCATAGGCCGGAGTTACGATTGTTTGGAAGATTCAACGATTTAACTTCTAAGATTTGGTGTTGTAGAGGACTTATAGTTAAGCATCATCTGGGAATGTTGACTTGAGCTTTAATCTTAATGTGTGTATGATTCAAGTAAAGTTATAGTTGAGGGGATGGTGATCGGGTGATGAGGCTTGGTAAAAGAGTTGCGGATAGTAGGAGTTATTGCATATCTTTTAGCGAGTGCTAATAGTTCGGAGTTTTGTTACTTTAAAGGTAATTATGTTTGTTTGGCTAGATAGTATCGCTCCCGTTAGGGTAAATTTCCTTAGCTTGAGTATAACATTTGTGTTTCTTACAAGAGTTGGTTCGATTATGCATGGGTTTCAATCGTTATAGTATCGGTTTAAGGTACCTGTCTCGTTCAATGATTGAAAGGCTAGTATCAGGTTCTAGTAGAACTTGTGGTATCGTGGAGAGTTAGGGTCTCACTTGGTATAGAAGTATAGTGGATCATGCTTGGGTGTTTAAGATGTGGAGTTTGAGTTGGGTTATGGGGGCATTGTAGGCCTTCGACAACATCTCTTTGAGGTGGCATGACTAGGCTGGTTATTGGGCTTGATGTGAAGTAGAAATGATAGTTTATATTCGGGAACTGATAGATTTGGTCTATTCTTTAGTACTTTTGTGATGGTTCCCCCAACTGCGCCTCCCAACAGTGTGGTTGTATGTTGTTGGTAAGCTTTGGAGTGTTCGATAGAGTAGTGGTTGATTTCGGCTTTGGTTTTTAGTTTTGAGATAACTTGTGATCCTTCAATGGAGTTTGGTAAGGGTATTGGTATTTGATATTCAGTGGGGTGGTGGTTAACCTGTGTGCAAAGTTTTTGGCTAGTGGAGTTGTCATGGATGCTTGT
The DNA here is from genome assembly GCA_039654485.1 of Withania somnifera. Taxonomy (NCBI): domain Eukaryota; kingdom Viridiplantae; phylum Streptophyta; class Magnoliopsida; order Solanales; family Solanaceae; genus Withania; species Withania somnifera. The sequence continues at coordinate 9,890 of JBDJHY010241420.1, forward strand.
GCGGGAGTTTTGTCCCCTTGGTTGGAGTCTCTCCTCACTCATCTCCTCTCTGTTTTTACTTATAAGGATGAATATCCTTTTAGTAGTTGATGTTGTTATGACTCTCATGGTCATTTATGAGATTTACATGATGCTTTGTATTCAAGACCTTTCTAGTAGTTACCCCAGGTCATTTATGACATGTTGGGACCAGTATTTTGGTTTCCCTAGATGCTTTGTTGAGATTATCTCACTTTGCCTATTTTAGAGCCTAAACTAAGTAATCGTTGACTTTAGTCAACTTTTCATCAAGATGAGATCGAAATCATATTTCGACAGTTCCTTTAGCTTTGAAATGTCGAATAAATTCTAGATGGACCTTAAGTTCATGTTTGGGGGTCTTTATTTTGAGTTTGTGCCAAATTGTGGGTTTCCATTTCATTTAAGGCCTAATTTAGAGGTTGTGTGGTCTTTTGGTGTTTGGAGTGTTGGAATGGAATTCTGACACTTCCATCAGCTCCATATTGGTATTGTTAGGCTAGTGAGAGTATTGGTTAGCTTACCGGAGTTGTTGTGTATTTGAGGTGTTGGGGAGTTTAGCCTTTCTTACCTAAAGGTTGACTTGGTCAACATTTTTTGAGAACAATTTCGTATCCTATTTTTACTGCACCATTGAGTCTGGAATATGTTTTTCACTCAAAATACATATTTGGTTTGTTGTTGTTGGACAACTTTCAACTCCGTGGCCTCATTGTGCTTCATGAGCACGATCACGGTTAATGTAAAAAAAAGATAATTACTTAATTAGCTCAACCGCGCTAAAATATCGAGATCACGGTAGACAAACTAAATAATAATAATAATAATAATAATAATTAGCGCGAATGCGCCCTAGTGCAGTCAGGCATAAAATAGCAGAGCCTTGACTTTTTAGTTTATTTTCCAACCCATTTCTCAGTTTTTCGTC
>JBDJHY010241440.1:0-10834 GCA_039654485.1 Withania somnifera
TTAATTTGAGGTCTTTTTGAAGGAAAGTTGACTTTGGTCAACGAATACTTAACTTTAGGCTCTAAATAGGGAATTTAAGATATTTCTCAACCGAGTCGCCAGGAATTCGAACTATTGGTCCCAGCAAGTCATAAATGACTTGAGACAATTTCTGAAATGCTCTAAGATGCAAGACGTCGCGTATTTATCATAAATGATCATGAGGGTCATTATAGTTTATGAGAAGATTATCGTACCCATGATCTTGAGCTTACAACTGTGGTTTTTTCTTTGTAGTTGTGGAGACGCTACTTGTATGGATTATATATAGATGTCTTCACTGATCATAAGAGTTTATAATATGTGGTTGATTAAAATGATTTGAATTTTCATCAGAGGAGGTTGCTTGAGTTGTTGAGTAATAATGACATGACTATGATGTATCATTCGAGCAAGGCCAATGTAGTGGCTGATGCTCTTAACAGGTTGTCTTTGGGGAGTTTTTTGCAAGTTGATGGAGATAAGAGGGAGTTATGTAGAGAGGTGCTTAGTCTTGCACACCATGATGTTAGATTAATTAGTGTAGAGGATGGTGGTATGCTTGTTTAGAATTCTTTCGAGTCATATCTTGTTGTTGAGGTGAGGGAGAAACAAGATAGTGATTCAATTCTAGATAGAGATGAGAGGGAGTTATCTAGAGAGGTGCTTAGGGTTGCACACCATGATGTTAGATTAATTGGTGTAGCGGATGGTTGTATGCTTATTCAGAATGCTTCTAAGTTATATCTTGTTATTGAGTTGAAGGAGAAGCAAGATGGTGATTCGATTATAGTTAAGCTGAAAGTTGAAGCCCATAAGCATAAGGTTCAGGTTTAATCCAAAAAGGGAGATGGGTTATTTGTTATCAAGATTAGTGTGTGTTCCAGCAATTGATGGTTTTAGAAAGATTATGACAGAGGTTCATAGTTCCCCATAATCTGTTCATTCTTGAGCTACTAAGCTGCATAGAGATCCAAGAGAGATGTATTGGTGGGAAGGTATAAAGAAGGACATAAAAGAGGTTGTATCTAAGTGTCCTAATTGTTAGCAAGTGAAGGTTGAGCACCAGAGACCAACAGTTTGAGATTCCAACATAGAAATGGGAGGTGGTTAATATGGATTTTCTCACCGGCTTACTGTTAGCCTAGAGATATGATTCCATATGGGTGATAGTAGACCGAATGACTAAGTTTTCTCAGTTCCTACCTATTCACACCAGTTATTTAGAAGACCAAGTAGGATTTACTTAAGGGAGATTGTTCATATGTATGGTGTATCTCTGTCTATTATATCAGATTGTGGTCTATAGTTTATGTCTCAGTTATGGAGATCATTTTATAGGGGTCTTGTTACCCAAGTTCAATTGAGTATGACTTTTTAATCGTAGATAGATGGGAAAGCTGAGACGATTATTCAGATTTTAGTGGATATGCTAAGGGTATGTGCAATCTATCTCAAAGGTAAGTGGGTTGAGCACCTTTCTTTAATTGAGTTTGCATTAGAACAACTATGATTCGAATATTTAGATGGATCCATTTGAGGCATTGTAAAGGAGGAAGTATAGGTTTCCGATTGGTTGGTTTGAGGTTTGTGAAGCAGTTGTTGCAGGAACAAAGTTTGTTCTTGATGCTATGAGAGTGCAGACTATTCAAGGAAAGTTGAGGACAGTCTAGAGTAGGTAAAAGTCTTATGCAAATGTTATGAAGAGAGAGCTAGAGTTTTATGTTTATAATTGGGTATTTTTGAAGGTGTCACCTATGAAGGGAGTCATGATATTTGGCAGAAAAGGTAAGTTGAATAAGAGATACATTTTGGGCCTTATCAGATTTTAAGGAGGGTAGGCAAGGTTGCTTATCAGTTAAATTTTCCAAAAAAGTTAGCAACGGTTCACCCTGTGTTTCATGTCTCTTTATTGAGTAAATGCATGAGTGATCCATATTTGATTGTGTCAGTTGAGAATATTAGTATTCGTGATAGTTCCTATGAGGAGGTCCCCATTTAGATTCTTGATAAATAGGTTCATCAATTGAGGAACAAAGAGATAGCGTCAATTAAGGTTCTCTGGAGGAACAAAGCAGTTGAGGGAGATACTTGGGAGGCAGAGGTTGTATGATAAGAAAATATCCCTCTTTGTTTCCTTCTAGTTTCGTTCCTTATTTAGGTAATAACCTCTTTATTCAACTTGTGTCCATTTTAGTTCATGATGTATTATGTAGTATTGTATGAGTCTATTGAATGTATTCATGGATGATTTTATTAGAGTGTTGATGCTAAGTTGAGCTAGTAGTATATGAGTCCCTATTTGTGCATTTTGTGCTATTTGACTAATTTGATGTTGAGGTCATTTTTTGCATTTTTCATGTTTATAAGATGATTTAGTGGAATATTAGGAGTTTTTTTACTAAATCAAGTCATTGGATATCATACTTATGTTCGGTTTACTCAGTTGGTCAGTTTTAACAATCGAGTTGCTTCTATTCTAGTTGTAGCCTTTATTCGAGGACGAATGGTACCAAGAGGAAAAAAATATAACATTTTGAAGTTTGATTCTAGTTGAAAAAGTTATAAATAGGTATGGGATGAGATTTGCGGTGATTTAAGGTCTTAAACATCTCAAAATGCAAAGTTGAGTTCAAGGCTCCTTTAATTTGCTTAGTTTGATGTTACTTCGTGATTGAGTCAACTTTAATGACCATATTTTTTATCTGTAAATAGTTAGGTGACCTATCATCTATCCACAGAAAGACCTTTGAGTCTAGTTTCTAACGCAATAAACCTCATGTCATTTCTAGTTCGGAGTAAAAGGTTATGGGCATTTTACTAAAGATTTCACTGTTGTGAAAATGTTCCAGGTACAAATCACGAGTAGTATGACTCGTGCTTTCCAATAGTATGACTCGTGATATAAGTCGTACTGTATAACTAAAATCTTTCAACTTTTCTATGAAGGTCCCACGAGACTAAACTATGACCCGTACACTTTTATTTTACGACCCGTACTTCCCAAATCGTATTGTTGAGGCTTGGAAACCAAAAAATCTCTATCCCTTTTGTACGAACCACATTACGAGTCGTGATGTTGAATACCATGACTCATGGTCCTTGACTCTTGATATGGAAGACCATTTACAGTGAGAAAACATCATCATACGATTCATAAGTGTGCACTCCACGAGTTGTACAATGCCACTCCACGACTCATGGTGTGATGCTAGCTAGTTTTCAAGTACATTTAATGAGGGTTATTTTGGAATTTTCTTTTGAATTTTTGGACTAAACCCATGAATTATTGGATTATAAGAATAAAAATATAAATATCCTAAGCCCAAATTCATTCATTTTTTTGTTAAATCAAATCAAGAAAGGATTTTTCTTCCAACTTCTTGAAAGAGGCAAACCTAGGATTTTTCATAGAGCTTTGTCTATAGAAGCTTGGTTGTGGATTTTTCTCCATAAATTTTATTCTAATAAAATACATGGGGTTTCAACAAGGACTCATTTCATCCTTGTGCCCCAAAATCCTTTTCTAAATAAGGATTTGAAGATGTAGAAGCATGCTAGGCTTCTTCTTTAATTCTATAAGATATGATTTCCTGAAGTAATGATTTAGTTGATGTTTTTGAATTAGAATTATGAGGTTTTAATGATGGTTATTTGATTATTAAAGTCCCCATGAGTTATAATATTTTCACAATTGAAGTAAAAGAAAAAAGAAGCTTTGAGGTAAAAATTGATGATTGTTTTCAAGGTTTATTCCTAAAACTTGGTATGAGGGTTGAAGTGTCATAATTACTTGACATTTTACAAGATTTTGAGTATGAAAGTAAAGTATGTATAAATTTACTAACTGAAGTAAATTGAGAGTATTGATGATGATTTTATATTTTTTATAAGGTGAGAGTAAAACTGACTATAAACTATCAAAATGAGATTTAGATGAAGAGTGTCGACCGACCATGGTTTTACATGATGATTAGGGATAGTTGGTTCTATTAAGGGTGTTCTATTAGTCTAGAGTGTTGATGCAAAGTTTGACATATAGTTCTATGAGGGTGTTCCATTAAGTGAAAAATGTAGAGTGTTGTTGTAAATTTTATGCGAGGAGTATTAGCACCGATGGTGGGCATGAGTTTCCCAACACCCATAACTTGCATAGATAGTGTAGTGTATTATTTTGGTACCGCTCAGTTGTACCTAAAGTGTCTAGTTGGATCCACTAGAAAGTGTGTTTTATCCGGTGGCGGGGAATGAGAACCCCTACACACAGGGTAATATGTGAATTTCATTGCTTTATGCCTTAAGGTATGTCGGTTATAGAAACTCCCATAAAAAGTAAAATATGTCAGTATTAAAAGGAAAAAGTGATAGATTATTTTTAAATAACTATATATCTTTGTTAATAACTGATAAGTTAAGCTGTTTTAACTGAGTTTCCTTGAGATATAAGATTTTTAACTGTTTTCACTATAAATTGCTTATTTGAATTAGAGTGGAAATTGAGATTTAATGTTCATGTATTACATAGTACTTATCATTATACTGTATAGCCTATTTTATACCCGATCACGTACTCAGTACATGTTTTGGGTGCTAATTCTACTCTTGATGCATGTGTTTACCCCCATATAGATATTACGAACCATCCGAACATTCGAGGTTGACACTACTTGCATTCTTAGAAGACTAGAAGATTGGTGAGTCCTCACTTGATTCGAGGGAATGATATGGAGTTATTTATTTATTTATCTAAAGCTTGGATTTTAACTTTATTATTTATTATTTTATTCATTAGGGAGTAGCTAGTAAACTCTTGTATTAGCAGTCCACTATTTAGCTAGTAGAGGCTTTCAGACTGAGATGTACTGGTTTTGAGACATGAATTTATCTATTCTTTTATTAAGACTATTTATTGATTATTGTGAGGATCACATTACACTTTTGGTATTATAGTTGTTGCTCTGCTGAGTGATGTAAGTAAAGCTATGCATGATCCAAGTGGTTCTTTTGAGGCTGCCAGGAAAACTTAGTGGCTAAGGATGCTGGTCCTACCTAGGGGGTGAAATTGGGGTGTGACACTTTTTGGTACTATGGAATCATCGACTGTATTAGAAACTGAAAAAGAATCTGAAAGATGAATAAGACTAATCCAAAACATAGCAACATATGATATAACAAATGATAAAGTAGCCCTTGGATTTATCACCACAAAACAATCAATAGAAAAGACTTGCAACATACCATTAATAACATTAGATGACTCCTTTTGGTTTCATAGGTGCCCCAATGCATATAATCAATTTGGTGCTAACCACCACCGATTCTAGATGTAGCACCCTGATGAAAATTATGGGCTGGAAGAGCTATTGATGTTGTATACTATTACTTGCCTACATTATGATTTCCTTTTCTTACCACCAAAAAATCCCTAAACTCATGATCCAGATAGCCACAACGAAAGCATCCATCTTGTCCGTCCAAACACTTCCAAGGATGATTCATCCCACATTAAGGGAAAATGAAATATGTCATTCTATTTGACTGAGCAGTACCCTGAGACTTAGCTCCATAGGGCTTCCCTTTATGAAACTGCTATTTTTGGATAGATGGGGCTGGTGCACTAGCTGAGGATAGAGTCGAAAACCTCTGATGAGACTAAGGCATGTTGCCTCCACCAAAACCTTATTTGTAATGACCCTCACGATCATTTACGATAAATACATAATGTATTGCATTCTAGAGCATTTCAGTAGTTTCCCTAAGTTATTTATGACTTGCTGGGATCGGTAGTTCAGACTCCTGGTGACTCGGTTGAGAAATGTCTCAATTTGCCTAATTTAGAGCTTAAAACTAAGTATTCATTGATCAAAGTCAACTTTCCTTCAAAATAAGATCAAAGTTACATTTCGACAGTTCCTGTAGCTCCAAAATGCCAAACAAAGTCGAGATTGACCTTAAGTTTGTGGTCTGGAGTTCTCATTTGTAATTTATGCCAAATAATGAATTTTTGTAAAGTTTAAGCACTAAAGTGGAGCTTGCATAGTGTTTTGATGTTCGGAGTGTCGCATTGGAATTCTGACACTATCATCAACCCCATAATGGTGAATTTAGTCTAGTAAGTGTATTGGTGTTTCTTTGGTATGCCCGGGGTGATTTTGAGTACCTTGGTGGAGTAGTCATTTTTGGCTATTTTTGGTTTGAGGGTCATTTTTCTTAAACAACCTCGGATAGACGTTTCAATGATTCCATTAGATATGGAATGCCGTTTCCATGATTTTTACATATTTGGTTTATTCAAATTAGACTCGAAAAACTCATTCTAGACCACTCGAAGTTCTTGATTTCAACTGGTGTGAAATTGCAAGCACAAACTGCCCCTGCGAGGGGGGGTCGCGCCTTTGATTTCGTCCTTGCCAGGTGTCGCACCAGCGGCCTCTCCCCTGCGACCAAAGCTCCATCCCTGTGTCATTTTCCCCTGCGCATATTATTCCTCCCCAGCGACCCCTGAAGGTGTCCTAAAAGTTTTAGCAGCTGTATAAATAGCTACAACCCCTTCAACCATTCCGCTTAGAAAATCAAATTCTCATTTTTTTCTCCCAATTTCTAAGGCATAAACTTGAGCAACACCCTTTAATCTTGAAAATAAAGTTCCAAAAGGTTCCTTGCATCGTCCCTACCTCCAGTAAGTTCTTCGTTTTAATTTGTAAATTTCTTGGGTTCCTCCATTAATGACCCCCAATTGATGAAGTTGATAAAATCATGCCATAATCTATATATTATTGCATAATTTTTTATTTCCCGAGTATATTTTGCTTCTAGTATCATTAATACAACAAAATTTCAATGTTTAGTCCATAAAAATTGCATATTTGACCCCTTTAGGGTCAAATCTATCCGGGCTATTTCAGAGCCCTTTCCTTTCTCAAATTGTGCACAATTTTGGAGCATAGGTTCCAAGAAACATTGGGAACCCCGTGGCGAAGTTTAATTTCAGTACTGACGAGTGGGCTCCGCATGCCTGATTTTAGGCCAAGTCCAAAACTTAGCATAAATTATACCATTAGACTCGTATTAACATATGGAATATTTTGGAACAAGTTTTATATCATTTGGAGATCTGTTGATATCAATCAAAGTACTATTCGTAAACTTGCACCACTTTATTGTCGGACGATAGGTAGGGTCCGTGGGGCTATCTCTGGGCTTATAACTTTAATAATTGTACTAAATAGAATCCATGTGTTGGATAACTAGGTGGTTATAGTGATCCTGTACCGTTATTTCATCCATCTCATACATCGCATTCCACTCTGGCTGTATTAAATTTTTTCCACCGCCACTTTTAGTTGTAATTTTGCTTTTAGTGATGTCCACCGCTTTAGCTAGCAGGGTGTGGATGACATCTCTAGGATCTTTATGAAGTTCCTATCTGTGCAGAAATTAGGTGATCATACCCCTAAAACTATATCTCCACCACCTATTGTACCTAGCCTTATGCATAGCAGCTTGTACCACCCCACCTACATTAATCTCCATACTGATCATCCGTGCATAGACCAGGCATATTCTGCTACACATCACAGTGGTGTTGTAATTGATTGGCATCAAGCAGTGGTTAACTATTTTAAGCCAGTATCAGGCTTCGTTGTTCAAGTGAGAGAATAGAAGGGCTGAGTGATGCCCTCGAGCATCCCGGATCCATCGGGCCTGTGAATTTACACCAGATAGGGTGTGGCGGATCTTTTGGTACAGAGGGTGTCTCTATAATTCCCTCAATGGAGTCATGTCGGCCTCATCGTTGATGTTTAAAAGATTGTTAAGAAAGACCGTTGTCAACCAAAAAGTGCACCCTCGCACCCTTACCTCGTCCATCTTCCTTGGGTTCCAGTTTGCATAAAATTCATAGACCATGTCGATGTTACACTCTCCTTGGTCCTTAAAGATGAAATATAACCCAAGCTAATGGACCCAGGTGAATATTAAAGGTAGCTCTGTCACTAAACTAGCCTTGTCAATTTTCTCGATAGGGAGGTATCGAGATATGGAGTTCTGAAGGTACCACGTCTTTCCCAAATCGACTACCGCAGCTTGGCCAAATCATCATATTTTCACCTTGGGAGAGGCCAGAAGAGGTGGCTCCTTAGTAGAAGAGTCACAAGCTTGTTTAGAGGTTGCCCGCAAAGAACTCGAGCCAGCCATGATGACTTTCTTAGAGTGACCTGTTTTGGTGGGTTTAGGAAGCATGCTTTTGCAAAGAAAAACAAGTATTATAAATGATGAAAAAATACATAGGGAAACAAGAATGGGTGGGGTACTACCCCACACTTAAAAATCAACAACATCACACATGGAACACAAAATACATAAAGGGTACGTCAGACTTCCCCTAATGATTACAATGCAAACCTAAGTGTGTAAGTGTGTGTACATCCTTCCATAGACCTAACAACAACCTCTAATTAAATGATTAATCACCCCCAGTTACCCCTCACATTTAGCATTAATACATACGATATATGAGCACAATGGTGGGGTAGTGGAAACCACCCCACACTTAACCACTATGCCTATAAACAAAACTTAATGTGCACCAAAGCACCACTTTTAATGCAGCAAAAACACAAGGTGTATTGGTCACATACTGCAAGGTACTTATATTTCCCTTTTCAATTTGCATTACAAAGGTTCCATATATCAACATTCATCATTCCACTCAATTCAATATCAATAACTTATATTTATGCTATGTGTATGACAAAGTCATTAAAACTACACTAATAAGAAAACTGAAATCAACTAACTTATATAACTATATGCACATTAGATAGGGGCACTCGTTATTAGTTAAATTTCCTCTCCAACAACAAATTCTTTCATGATGTATCCTCATTATTAATCAATTGCACACCATCAAACCCCCTCCCATTACAACAACTCAAACCTACCAAGTCGCTCAACATATGAACAATAGTAATGTTTAACACCAAGTATAGCACAACAAGAGCAAGCTACATTGACCAAAATCTAATCCATAACCATGTCAAGAGTACATGTGGCTATCACATTTCACAATGAAAATGAAATCAAATAAAAGGGAAGAGAGAAACACATATCGTAGAATTATTGACCTGCAAGCGAAGGAATTGGAGGAAGGATGAAGGAGGAGATGGAAAGACTTAGTTTGTTAAGGGAGAAACAAAGTGAAATGAATAAAATTTAGAATTGGGTGAATGAGGGTTGGGTATTTAAAGAAACCCAGATAGGTCGGGTCGATCCATAATATTTAATGGAATTTTTGACCCAAAATACTCCATCATGACGTGATGGGTATTGCGATAGAGTATTCCCCTAAATAGTTTCTTATCATGATATGCATCATATCGTGATGCCTATCATGATGACCAACCTCATATTCTAGAGTCTCATCAGGATAAGCATCACATTGTGATGCCTATCACGATGGAACTCCCACTTAACCAGAGTTTCACAATGATAAGCATCACGTCGTGATACCATCATGATGGAATTCTGACAATCCAAAGTTTCACCATGATAGAAATCACGCCGTGATTCCCATCATGGTAGGACTCACTCCTTCAAGTGGATGATCAATATGTGCATCACGATATAATTGCTATTGTGATCAATCTATACTTGGTATTTTTAAGCCAATTTCCATCCTAAACATACCTTGATGCTCCCGTATCTTCATGCACCTATCAAACATCAGAAAATTTGATAAAACAAAATAAAAAGACTTACAAAACAAGGGTTTCCTCCTGCGTAGTGCCTTATTTAACATCATGGAACGACCAATGTAATCTTATACATCCACCATGTTGATGGATGTCACCTCATGATCTACTTGGGGAAATAATGGTTGATCGCTGACCATTTTTCAAAAAATGTTTGGTCATCCCTATAGTGTTGGCGCTCAACCGTTCCCTGCTTGGTAACCCTCACAACTGTAAAAGGCTCGTGTTGTGATTGCATTTAGTTGTCTTGGGTTTAGGTCTATGTTTCTTGGAAGACCCCCCTGGGGCCTCATATTTTATGACACAGCCAATTGCCCCATCCGCCTCTCCAGTTGTTCTGCAGCCATCTGCTGATTTATCATATTTGCTTCAAACCTTTCTAGTCTCTCACTAGTTCGTACCTGCCCCTCTAGAACTTTTTAACAATTTCTTCCATATTGTTACTGGGTTCTGCACTCTGTGAATTACTACAATGTTGCTGATTGAATCTGGGTCCCTGTTGCTGATTTGATTGGTTGATCCTATACTGACCTGGACCCTTCTGTTGTTGGTGATTCTAATTTCCACCCTAAGAGAAATTTGGGTGGTTTCTCCACCTCTCGTTGTAAGTGTTACCGTAAGCTTGCTGTCCTTGGACCCTCTGTGCATTTCCTATCAAGTTAACTGAGTTAGGGTTGGCCCCGCATACATCAGATGTATGATCACCTCCACCACATGTCTCACACCAACTTATAGCCTATGATTGGACTGTATCACTACAGCCTACTGTTGTTTCTGCCCAAACATTTGGGAAAATATATTTTGGAGAAATGAAATTTGGGCTTACAAAGCTGTGACCGCATCTAACTCCATCACTCTGGCAGTATTATTTTTACTATTTTCTCTTAACACATCTCTGTTCCAATCCGAATTCCCTGTGGCAATCCTATTCTGTAGTGTATACATTTTATCATATGTTTGCTCTAAGGTTTTCCACCCAAATGCTGAGTCTAACAATATTTTGCCCTCAAGAAAAGTGTACAACAATACTTTATTGGATTGCTAATAATGAGGATAATTTCTGA
>JBDJHY010241451.1:0-10834 GCA_039654485.1 Withania somnifera
ATGTATAGATCATATGCCCATATATCACAAGAATTTGATAAAGTGACCAAAAATAATTGGGGATGGCATACTAGAGAATCTGAAGTGTCTGGTAGTACAAGAGTAGAAACTATATTAGCTGACCAACGCCAATGAGAAGAAGAGAGGGATCGGGATATGGTGCACCAAAAAACTTAGATAGACCTTATGTCTAAGAAACTGTTAGGTGGAGGTTATGAGAAATTTAAAGTTGTTGCTGCTTTTGGAAAAGGAAGGTATAACGGTAATGAATTAGGCTCTAAGGAGGAGGCAAAGTATTTGCAGAACCAAGGGGGTTTCCAATAGGGATCCTAAGGTCATAAATATAATAGAGAGAACTTCAAGGAAAATATATATTATTGCAATAGGGAGAAAAATAATTATACGAACAAAGATACCTACAATAAGAATAGGAATGGTGTATACTTGCCACTAGGGAATTGTGAGAGAGAGACTGACACTTCGACAATAGAAGAGATATTGGGTAAAATGTTTTAAAAGGTGGAATCATATCATAAAATTTTTAGTCTATAAGTAAGAAGATATCTAATATCAATTAGATGGTTGACTCACATTTCCACTTCGATAAAGTAGTTGGAGTTCCAAGTGGGACAAATAACCACTTCTTTGATTCAGTAGAAGGTTGTAAAATTACCAGTGATTTTGTGCACCTTCTAAATCATGATAAAATCTGAGTAATCATGGTAGTTATGTCATGTTGTGATGTTAAATCAAGCGCTATTGGGAGGCAACCCAAATTGTTGTGATTTCTTTTGTCTTTTATTATTCATAGTTAGTTAATTTTATGAGATTAGGTTACTATGTGTGCAAGTGTGCAGGGACACAGAGTTCGAGCAGTTTAAAATTAGTGAGACAAAAGACTAGACGAATTTCCAAGCTTGGATGAAATGACTAGCCCCTACCATCTCATAAGAAGTTCAATGGTAGTGACTAACAAGCTAGACAAAAGTTTTGGGAAATCATCTTAGGATGGAAGAAATGCCTAAAATCTTTGCCTAATTAAAAGGACACTAGTTTGCACTTGTTCACAGATAGAAGATTCAAACGAGCCATTCATTCTTGGATGAGATATCCAAAGTTCCACCCATGTCAGTTGACTTTAAAATCGAGTTTTTTCTTTTTATCAAAGAATCAACCCGAACCACTTTGTTATAAATATAAACCCATGATCTTTTCTTTTAATCCATCTTCTATTTCAAATTGCCCACTCGCTTACTATAACTGATCGTGCACATCCCCTTCTCTCCCACTCAACTTCCTACCATTCTCTACTAACAAAAATCAAAATCTATAAATACCAACACTTATGGAAATTCATCCATCATCTTCTACTTTCTATTTTGTGCAAAGAAACCATATTTCTAAGAAAATAAATTAAGCAACACACCACTACTTATAAGTACTAAGTTTTAACTGTTATAATTGTTTTAGATTCTTGCTTTCTTTTTACACGTTGAGGCAAGGTGAATTCTGAGTAGCTTGATTCCTTTTCAAATTCAGTATTGGTAAAATGATTTTAGTAGTAAAATAAATCTTAATACTATGGGTTTGTTTCAATATTTATGTCATAAATATGAGGTTTGGAAAATACTGTGAATGTATTTTTTGAACTGGTTTTGATATGGAATTTAGTTTTAAAAGGTTTCACTAAACAGGGTAGTGCAGACAAGAAGTCATGGAAAAACCATATTGGATTAGACAATTCCCCCATGTCCACCACCAAGAAAAATAAAATGTTTAATTTTGAATTGGCCCAGGTAATTTGGACAAAAATACAAATGGCCGATACGACCTTAGATGGCTCGTCCAATCCTTCATCCATCCTAATATATAATTGAATAAATACAGAAGAAGTAATGGAACCTTCCAACCTTAGATGGCCTATCCAAACTCATCGTCTATCCAATACCACATTGGTTAAAGGACAAATAAAAGGGTGGACGAACCGTCTTTATTTGGAAAAAACTTCCTACCTTTTCATCTATAAGGACATACTACGTTTACATTCTGTTATTTTTTTTAATAATTTTCATACTAACATTCAATATCTTCCCAGGTAATATTGGCACCTAAACTTCCTCAACAATGAAAAGCTAGTCAAAGGAGTGATATATCCCGTGGATTGTGGGATAAAGATAACAGCCCTGAGCAATGTGTTACCGTATTACAAAAATAGGAAGCCAAGTCACCTATTAAGACTTTTTGACCTGAGCTAGATACTAGTTCCTCATCTAAAGAGGAATCTGGCGAAGAGTCGATAGAATCATCTGGAACTGAGAAAACTGGCAGCGGCAACAGTATTGCTGAAAGCCCAAATCCAACACCTTTCCTAGCCCCGAATGAAAATTTTTAGGCTGATGTATATCAATTAATTAAATTCAAGAATCCTAAATTTTGGGATAATTGACGATGGGTTATGGAAGTGTCAGTCAAGATTTATGCGAAGGAGCTGACTACCAATGCAAAGGGCCAGCTTAAATAAGCACTACTAAGGAGGTCTGGATAGTGAATACATAGTTGTTAGACTATCCAGAAATTGAACTAGTGTTTCAGGCATATCAGTTAAGCTGGAAAAATAGACCATATGGTCAATACAACCCTTCTTTAGTTTGAGAATTCTATGCAAACTACAAGGCTCATATATTGCGATGGCTGGTAGTGGTCAGAAACTGTCTGAAATGTTTATTCTAAGCTTTGTTAATGTTTGAAGAGTAGAATTTGATATCTCAAAGAAAATAATCAATAGGATTTTGTTTGGATGTAATTATATTGCTTCGGAGAAACATCCAAATTATATGTACAAATATACATATAGGAAAACTCAGTGAAAGTGGTTCGCTCAAATGTTGAGACAATGTGGCTGATACTTGCCTATTCAGACCGGTTCACTGATTTTTATTGCCATTTTCTGGTGGGCTATTGTAACAATGCATATCCATCTAGCAAGAGCTGATAAGCTAACGGATGAGGATGCTATATTGGTAGCTTATCTTGTGTCTGAGTACAAGTTTAACTTTGGCACACTGATTGCCAAAGAGATAAGAATACATGCTGTACGATAAGGTATTACTTACCTACCCCCTAGATAATAACAGAATTGTGCCAGCATGCAGAAGTTTTGATTCTACAAGGGATTGATATGGACACTGATGTCCTAAAGACTTATGGCAATGAAAGTTCTAAGGATCATTTGAAAGAGAAGATGAAAAGCAAAGGAGTAGAGTTGCTTCCACTTTAGAGATAGGTTCAAAGGACTCTATGGGTACTGATATAATAGAAGTAGCTGAGATTCCCCTTGTTCACAGGAATCAAGTAAGCCAAAACAACAGGGCCTACCCCCAGCTATCCAGTCAAATATCCTCTCTCGTATCTTTTTGACTTCACCCCATTAAACTTTGCTAAATTGGTTAATTGGGTGAAGAGAAATGAGAGAAAAATGGAAGTATTGTCGGTAGGTAGAGAAGTTAATGGATCGTAAGATTAAAACCGATCTTAAACCATACAACACCATGTATTTTAGGATAGATAATATGGAAGACGAGATGAATAAGAGTCTAACTTTTATGAGCCTACCTGAATGGGCTAGAATCCAGTTCGAGCTGGATAAGCTGAGAGATCAAATTATTACATCAGGGTCAACATTCACCTGCCCCAATAGAAGAAGATCTGACAGAGTCTAATGACGAGGATCCATTATTAATCTTGGCAGAACTACAGTCCAAAGGTAAAGCTTTAATAGATATGGGTGATGAAGAGGATTCCAGAAGAAAGAAAAAGAATAAGTGTAAGGAGTAAGGAGAAGGAATACCTTGAGATCGTCCATAGAGACGTACATACTTGATGAAGATAGGAGGAGAGCATAGTCTGTAGGTATATCTACTAGTGAAGAGTCGGCTGGGTTTGAGTGTGTAAGAAGGATACCTATTATAGATGAGGTGGAGAAGATTGGTGCAGTGAGTGCAGCAACTTAGAAGCTATCTTGGGTTGATCCTGAGATGCGTGATAATACAACTTTAGGCTATTTCATGTACATCCCTTTTTGATTTTTATTTTATTTATTTCTGTATTGGGGATAATGCAAAGTTTTGTGTGGGGAGGGTTAGTACTTTATAATGACCCATTTTTTCATTTTTTTTTCATTATGCATTTTGACCTGTTGATCTGGTTTCTGCTAGTTTCAGGTTGTTTCGGGCGTTCCTAAGGTTGTTTAGGTTGTCTGCCCGAGTTATGGGAGCTTTTCACTGGCATCCAAGTAGGTCAGATTTTTCCTTAGTTCTTAGAATATGTACATATTGAATGCTTATTCGATTCCAGCCATTTGGTGAGATGTATAGGTGTTTGATATACCGTTCCTTTTGTTTTTTGTTAGTGTGCCTGGCCTGCTGGGTTGTCCATGTGGATGTTGTGTTGGTGCTGGGTTATTGATAGTTATTCAGGTTACATGTGTGCTTAGCTGGTAACTTTGGTCCTTTCAAGACTTCGAGCACACTCCCTATTTTCTTTGGTTGTTCCACGAATATACATACCATGGTGAGCTTGATTGGGCAGGGCCTGCTGTGTTATTTACTACTCGAGGAGGGTAAAGGATAATAAAATGGTGGTTTTCTAAACTAACACTAAAAGTAGATTTTTATAACTTGATATCTTAGCAACCACGAGATGGTATGATCTATTTTCATAAATATATAACCGAAACTTGGTTTTCATATACCATATGTTACGAGGTTATATCATGGTTGTTTTGTACTGACGGTCGGGGGCTCCATTAGTTGGTGCTAAGGTTTGGGAATCCATTATTGGCACTGAGGGTTAGGGACTCTTTTGATTGTCTCAACAGTGCACAAATCCTGCATTTGATTAGGAGGCGTGGACCATCAAAACACAAACCCCTCTATTGGCACTATAGAGGGAAGAACGTCCAGAGTAAGGCTCCCGATAGGCGGGGCCTGGTGAGAGTATTAGTACAGTTTTACCCCTTTGCATCATCCTTATAGTGCTTGTTATTTCCATATGGGATGACGAGGGCGGTCATGCTTTGTTTTATTTCCCTGTTTGAGCCTACCGGTGGGATGAGGCCTCAATAGATTTTGTATGTTTTTCTTTTTTGTATGAATCCAGTGGTAGGATGGGTCATCACTGGAGTTTATCTGTTAATTTATTTCCTTTCTTCTTGTATTCTTGTTTTCCTTTATTCTTATCCCATTCTGTTAATCAGTTGAGTTGAGATAGATATCAGGTACGCTTTCGTGGGCTTGCCCCCTATATCAGTTATTCTTACTTTATTTCCTTATTATTATGCCTTATATACTTGTATTGTTTTTACTTGTTTCCTTTTGACCTATTTTACTTACTCATCATTCTTACTTGTATTTGATTTAGCCCATTTGGCCAATAATGCCTCCTGGGTACCTTGTATTTTGGTACTCATGCTACACTTTTGTCCCAGTTCTGTGGTGCATATACTAGCGCGGTACTTTTCATGAGACAAGATCTTGTTGAATAGAGTGCCAGGTTGATTTTGAAGGTCAAGGTAAGCTCCAAGGCTTGGGCTGAGCCTGTTCTCCAGATGTGTTGGGTTTCTTCCTTATCATGTTTAGGATAGACTGGTTTTGTATTTACCTCCTGTTGGAGCAATTGTATATATTATCTTTGACTACTCTGATTTAGTTAGCTCCATTTTGTCATTGTCACCAGTCTTGGGAGGTGTTGTATATACTTTTGTTGTGGTATATTTCTTCATTATACTCCTTATTGCTTTAGGTTTGCTGGTTATTTTCTATCTTCCCATTTCTTGTTGCTCCAGGCCGCGAGATTCAGCTTCTTTATTGAAGGGTGGTAGATGCCATCACGATCCAAGTTTTGGGTCGTGGCATAATGGTATCAGAGCATAGGTTTCCTCAGTTTCTGTGATAATGGAGAAAGTTTAGGTAGAGTCCTGTAGATTGGTGCGGAGATATTCATGACCTATCTTTGGGAGAATACAGGGTGCTATATGAATGAACTCTCTTTATTTGCTCTCCTTGTGCATAGTACTTGCATAAGATTCTAGAAGTGTTTATTTGACTTTGCTCATTTCCAGATGTGCATACTCACAGTTTGTCGGTTGATAGGGATTCCCCTTTTGATGCTTATGAGACCCCACCCAGGAGTAAAGGTGGTATGACTGATGGTACTCAATCAGTTGGTACTAGTTTTGCACCTTTTCCCTAGACTACAGCATCGACAAATCTACTGTCAGTTCAGCAGACTACTGCAGTGCCTCAATAATAGTTTACACCACCCAGATGGTCTTTTATCATAGTTTTTATGGTATATGCTTATAATATTCAATGTCGTATTGTTAGAGATTCCTTAGAGTTCAGCCCAGGGGGCAGCACAAGGTGCTCAGCTACCCCAGGCTCCTCCAACTATAGTTTTTCACCAATTTAGGCAGCTACACCATATCCTATTCCGACACAAGTATTTCTATAGTAGGCCGATGCCATATTCCTCCTGTCACATATAGTGAGGAAGATGCTTGATCACTTTCTCTGTGGAGCAGCTGCCAGATTCTTATGGGCATCAGGATAGGATCCTATTGAGTTTATCATTGTCTATGATGAGAGATTGAGGACCTTGGAGTTATTGGATGGGCATGGGGTGAGGGCGACCGACCTACCGGACCAAAGGATTTTGTTACTTATCTTCTTGATGGATATATGAGCCATTAGTGGGTAGTTCTTAGAGACCACATCCTAGTTGGGTCTCCACCAATGACCAGGAGTTAGTTTTTAGAGGCCTTCTTGGCCAAGTATCTGCCTCATAGTGCTTGGGGGAGGCTTTGGTAAGAGTTTGATAACTTGCAGTAGGGATCTTTATCACTTATAGGGTATGAAGCTAGGTTTTTTGAGCTATCGAGGCATGCAACATAGTTCATTCTGATGGAGGAGGAGCGAATCCATTGCTTTGCTTTTGGATTGAGGCCCAATTTGTATAAAGAGGTGAAGTGGATGTTGTTCTAGGGTAAGCCATTTCTAGATGTTATTGATCATGCCAAGAGCATGGACGACTTACATCTCTATCCCAAGGGGTAGGAAGAAGAGGTAGTGTTATGAGGTCAGCTACTCTAGAGCCATATCAGAGGGCAAAGACTACAGTAGAGGTCAAATTAGCAGGAGATATTAGGATTTCATAGGGGCTTTAGAGGTAGGTGATAGTAGTCAGCCAGTTAGGGGCTCCGATTCAAGGTTTTAGGGATGAGGTGGCCAGGTTAGGGGCTTAGGTATCAGCACAGGGGATAGAATAGGGTGATTTCAGTATGGAGACCACATGAACTATGCCATGGATTACCCTAGGGGTGTTAGAGATGGTGTATCGTGAGCTTGTTACCAGCGCGGAGAGCTGGGTCATCGGATGAGAGATTGTCCATGGCTTGGGACCCTCGGGAATCATATCCAGTGCATCCACTTAGGGAAGCACCATATAATAGAGGTGACTAGCCTTTGACTTGGGGATCTACGGGACCTAGTCAGAGGGATAGCGATAAGGATCGCTAGGGCAAGGCTCATCAGTAGTTGTATGCAGTCTGAGGCAATGGCGAGGCAGGAGCCTTAGGTAATGATTTTCCTAGTATGTTACTTTAGTTGTATATTTTTTATTTGTTTTATTTTGACTTGTGACTGGCATTATCTCATCTATTTATCTATCTCTATCTAATGGGTGCTTATTTGTGTTTTGATTGTCCTTATAATTATGAGAAGGGCCTAGTGGTTGATAGACTATTCAGATTTTGTACGTTGTCAGTGCAGGGTCATGACATGCGAGCCGACTTGGAGAATTATACGTGTTTGGCCTTGATATGACTTCCTATGTATGGGCTAGTTCCCTTACTTTTATGCTCTTCTGGGTTTATTTCTCCATGACTGTTGCCTTATCCCTACCTAGTGTACCTCATTGAGGATGGTGGGACCATTTAGTCACTAGCTTGGTTGCGTTTTTCTATGCTTGTGGTCCTCTAGATTGGGTTTCTTTGAGGCATTACTTACCCCTTATGTTCCTTGTTTCTTTTTCAATTCCTTTCCTTCTCTTTTCTTTCCATTTTTCATAGTTTGGTGTTCAAGTGTGAGGTGGTGTTGTGGTTCTGGAGGGTGGTCATTCTCCATCTAGTGGTGTATTGCTCGTGTGGTATCCTTAGATGTTTCTTTGGGTTGGCTTAGCAGTTGTGGTTTCTTGTTAGGATGGGAGCATGTGGTTTTACCTTGACCTTTAGTTGTGCTCCAATTCTAGGGTGTGTTTGATTAAGTTGGTTTATTTGGTTGTGTGTTGTGCTAAGGGATAGCTAGTGGCCTTGTATTAAGGGTGCTAATTAGTTGGGACTCAAAAGGGTTCTAGTGGTGAAGGTTCCTCAGACATGTGTTGTCTAGTTGGTTGAGTCACCTGAGGTCTAGGAAGGGTTATATGAACCTAATGCACTCTAACTAGTTTGAGTATTCAAGTACTATCCCTTTTTTCACTTTTGAGGATGAAAATACTATTTAGTAGTGGATTTTGTAATGACCCATTTTGTTACTCCTTGCTTTCAAACCTTTTTCCATGTTTACAGTCATCTGATAGTTGCCCCAAGTCATTTATGATTTGCTTGGACTGGTAGTTCGATGCCCTATCAATTTAGTTGCTTCTTATCTCAGTTTACCTATTTTGTAGTTTTAGTTTTGAAGTGGTGGAGTTTGAGAGTGAATTCTAAGTAAATGCACTATAAGTCAGATTCTGACAGTTTCATTAGCTCAAGGATCGCTGACTTTGGTCTAGAGGAACCTTTGGTTTGTGTCCCCGAATTTTCATCTGGAGTTTGAGTTATTAAGTGTAAATTCAGTTCATTAAGAGTTGAGTTTTGGCCCTGAGTTAGTGCATGCTGATCAGAGTGTCGGAATTGGAAATTGACACTTTCATCAGCTCTAGAAGGTGAATTTGGTCAAGTAGGATTTGGTTCGCTTTTGGGGATGTCTGGACTCATATCAGGTGCGCTTGTGGGAAGTTGGAAAGTATACTCTTTTGGTTGGTTTTGGTTGAGGGGTCTTTTTTGTGAAACGGACCTTTGTTGGTCATTTCGATGATTCCATTAGATTTGGAATATCACTTCCATGTTGTGTGCAATTTTTGGTTTGTCTAAATCCATGCCTGATTCCTTTTCGAGCCCCCATTGGGAGCTTTTGAATGTTGCAAAAAAAATAACTAGGCTGTTTGCGAATTGCAGGAACAGTTCCTTCTTTGTAATCATGTGGCTTTTAGTTGGTGATCACACCTTCTTCTAAAACTGTGTATAGCGATTGTGTTGCATGGTTGTGTGATCATGCTGTGTTCGACCTTGCCAGGTCACAATTGCGTGGAACTTGGAGGCAATCGCATTAAAGCCATCTAAATCTTATAAATACCAAGTTCCTGCATTTTTATTTAACTTCCCATTTCATTTTTCTCTCACAAACTCTATTTCTCTTGTTAGTTCTTTGTGCTAATTCTTGGGGAGTTGCTGGGAGTTAGTGGTGGTTGCTCGAGGAATATTTGGGTGTTCATTTTGCAGTATTTTAAGGTTGAGCTTTCTCTCTTTCCCTTTTGTTTTATTGTAAATATCTTTCACTTGTTCAATAGTCATGTTTTGCTAGTTGAGGACCTTCACGTGGTCTAAATGAGCTCAAATTTGAACCACGTATTCCTTGAGCTGAGGTCTTCGTACCACTATAATTAAGTTATTTTGCTAGGCTGCAAGGTTAGTGGGGCCTTTTTAGGCCCAATTTCTGACCCTATATATTTATATATTGAAATTTGGGTCATAAAATTCCCCTCTTGATCGGTTGATCATGTTTCTTCTAGTTTTAGGCTGCTTCGGGCATTCCTGAGGTTGTTTGACCTATGCACGTGACTTGCGGGAGCCTTTACCCGGCATCCAGGTAGGCCAGTTTTTTCCTTACGTCTTAGAATAGGTTTATGTTGAATTCTTGTTGGATTCCATCTAGTTGGTGGGTTGGATAGGTGGTTGATATACCGTTCCTTCTATTTTTCTCTTTTTGTTTTCCCTCTCGAGGCTTGTGTAGGAGCCTATTGCTAGATATAGGCTACGTTTAGTGTGCCTGGACTACCAGGGGAATCCATATGTCTGTAGTGTTGGTGCTAGGTTATTGTTACTTCTTCAGGTGAGATGTGTGCTTAGCTGGTGGCTTCTGAACTTTGAGTGTGCTCCCTATCTTCTTTGGTTGTTTTGCGAGCATGCATACCATGTTGAGCTTGATTAGGCGAGGCCCCGCTGTGTAATTTACTACTAGAGGAGAGGGTGAAGGATAATAAAATTGTGGTTTTATGAACTAACACTAAAAGCATAGTTTTATAACTTGATCTCCTGTAACCAGGAGATGGTACAGGCTATTTTCTTAGATATATAACCGGAATATATTTTTTATGTATTATGTATGTTATAGGGTTATATCATGGCTATTTGGCATTGAGGGTTCGAGACTCCACTGGTCGGAACTATGGGTCGGGGACTCCATTGTTGGCACTGAGGGTCAGGGACTCTTTTGATCGGAACTAATAAGGCATGGACCCTGCCTTTGATTAGGAGGTGTGGACCTCCGAGTTGCTGACCCCTCTATTAGCACTAAGGAGGTGAGGACCTCCAGAGCTGGGCTCCCGGTAGGTAGGGCCCAGTGAGTACTTTAGTACAGTTCTACCCCATATATCATCTTTCTATCATTTCTTTGTGCCTTACGGGATGACAGGGGAAGTCACTCTTGGTTTTGTATCCCTGTTTGTGCCTACCAGCGAG
>JBDJHY010241472.1:0-10833 GCA_039654485.1 Withania somnifera
GACTACAGGGTTTGGTTCTCCTACTAGGTGGATAGTAGGTGCCATCATGACTCCGAGAAGTCGGGTCGTGACAATAGCCCTACGGAGCCTACCTGTCGTCCGACGATAAAGCACTGCAAATCCAAAAATTGTACTCCGATTGATATCAAACGTGCCCCAAACGATCTAAAACTTACACTAATAAATTCTATATATTAATACGAGTTTAATGGTGTAATTTATAATAAATTCTGGACTGGGCCAAAAATTCGGCCTAAAACGGGCTTGGGGGTCCTGCTTGTTGAAACTGAAAATAAATTGTACTACAGGATTCCCAAAATTACTAGGAACCCGTGCTCGAAAATTAGGCACAATTCGAGCACCGGAAGGACTTCAAAATAGCCCACGAAGATTTGACCCTAAAGGGGTCAAAGGTTCAATCTTTACGAATTTAACATTGGAATTTTGGGGTAATAATAATTCTAGGATTAATATATATTTAATTTATAAAGAATTACTCAAAAATTTAGAGATTATGGAAGGATTCCATCAAGTTCAAATTATGGTGCCATTAATGGTGGAATCTAAGGATTTCAAGAATTTAAAATGGAGAAGAAGACTTACCGATAGCGGGAAATGACGTAAGAAATCTTCAAGAACTTTTTCACAAATTTTGAAGGAATTCCCTTGAAAAAATCGTATAAGGACAAGAGAAGAAATTGAGAAAAGGGTTGAAATATAAGCTAAAAAATTGAGTTTCTTCTCTTTATAACTGGCTGCGACAAGGCGCGTTCGCGCTAATTAATTTTTTAATTTTTTTTTTTACCACGATCGTCCTTTAGGAGCGCCATCGAGCCTATTGCAGAAAATCTGCAACTATAGAACTTTCAAAAAAAGGCCCGAAATAGAAACGGAGTCCAAATTTGATAAACCTTATATATTTTTTTATTCGAAAACATATTTCAGACTAAACGAAATCGACGAAAATGTCATAGGAGGTAGTTTGAGTAAAATACACCCTCTATCAAGGCTAGAAAGTTTCCAACTTTCCATGAAACGACTCCAATCTAGCACGAACACCTTGGGAAGCATACCAAGGGTCAACCTAGCCTAAGTTCACCATTTTTGAGCTGATGGAAGCATCAGAATTTCGATCCAACACTCCGAATATCAAATTACCATCCAAGCTCCTCTTTAGACTATAAACTTAACTAAAATCCATATTTTGCATAACTTGCAAACGACAACTCCAAACCACAAACTTAAGGTTAATATTGACTTTGTTTGGTATTTCAGAGCTAACGGAATTGTCAAAATTAATTTCTGAGATCGTCTTAAAGGAAAGTTGACTTTGGTCAAGTACTTAGTTTTAGTCTCTAAAACAGGTAATTTGAGATATTTGTCGAATGAGTCACCCGAGATCCAAACTGTCGGTTCTAGAAAGTCATAAATGACTAGGAACAACTACCGAACTGCTCTAGAATGCAAAAAGTCATGTATTTATCATAAATGACCATGAGGGTTAGTACACGAACACAATGAGTTCTCATAATTAAAATAAGCACTTTTCAGGCACATCCCCATCATATATACTGAGGTTCTCCCTTAGGCGCAGCCCAACCATTGGATAATTAGGTGTGGTCTCGGGCATAGCCTAACAAAGGGAACTATAGGTGTCTTCTCTCGATGAGATGGGAAAATTCTTGTAATATACTTTATACACCCCCCTTGCATTTCATTCATGTTGTTTATACCTTTCAGGCTTAAGGATAAAGCCGCGGTGGGTTCTTGCATTTTTTTTGTGCCTACCAATCGAATGGGGGTAAAGTAGAGTTTGTATATTTACTTTGTACCCAGTGGCCGGATAGGGGGGTTATTTGGGTTTATCTACTCTTTTTGTTACCAGGGTGTTCTTATATAAGTTTTTATCCCATATTGCATGCCTGTATTAGCATTACTACATAATATAGTATTCTTTTCACTTACTTTCTATGATTTGTACTGCACTAAAGATCCTGGTATGTTCTTTATTTCTCAGTATCCCTTCTAGTTGCTTGCCATTATTCCTACGAGGATTGTCCACATAGACTTACTTTCTTTTGGAGGTATACTTGAATTTATACTCACTTTGCCACCTATCGTGCCTATGGTTGGATGACATTGTAGTTCTCTATATCTACTTATTCTACTTACTTGCATTGAACTGTTTTACGTGTTCTCCCTCTTTACTTTAATTATGATTTATTTGAGCCCAGTCGGCTTATAATGCCTACTAGGTACCTGTGTATGGTACTCATTATGCACTTTTGTATCCTTTTCATGGTGCAGATACCGATATGGGTTATCAGAGGAGATGTGGTTATATTGAGTAGATCTCTACTGCCTCAGAGATTTCGTAAGCTCCTTTCATTTGAGATGTCCATTTTCTCAAACTATTGTTGTTTTTACATACTTTTTATCCTGTCAGACTTGTATTTAGTTTATGTTTCCCTTTGGGTTGTGTATTTTTTATATCATTTGGATAGGCTGTATGTACGTGCTCGTGTTTTTTAGTGATACAAGGTTTTGGGGAGGTTATGTTTATGTATGGATTTCATTGTCTATTAGTTCTCTTGTTATTATTGTGGCTGCTAGTTATAGACCATTTGTTATTTCTCTGGCTGAGGGAATAGGCTTCCCTGTAGGTAGGTTTTGTATGTGCCATCATGACCAAATTTATGGTTGTGAAACATCCTGATGTGAGTCTTGACCGGTATTCTATATCCCATAAGGAAACATCTAGCTTTGTTTTCCAATCAATGTAATTGGCATTCACCATATTTGCTAAGATACTCTTAATTTTACGATTGGTCACTTTAACTTGACCGCTCACTTAAGAGAGTTATTGATTGGCCACTCTATGCTTGACTCTTTATTTATCCAACTAGGAACCAAAGATATGATTACAAAAATGTGACTCATTTTGCTAATGATAGCTCGGGGAGTCTCGAACCTTGAGAATATATTCCTCTTGAGAAATTTTTTCATGTGTTTTCTCTCATTTGTGGGAAGTTCAATAGCTTCAACCCATTTTTATATGTAGTTGAAAGCCACCAATATGTATTTTCTTCTCATATAAGCTCAATAATAGTCCCACAAAGTCTACATCACACAAATCAAACAATTCTACTTCAAAGATAGGTGTCAATGGTAACTTATTCCTCCTTGATAACGCACCATAATTTTGGTATGGCTCACAACATTTGAAGAATTCATGAGTATCCTGATGGAAAGTGGGTCAATGGTATCAAAATTGAAGCACCTTAGAAGTAGTTCTCTAATTACTATAATGTCCCCCTATGGGTTATGAGTGACAAGCCTATAGGATTGATATTATCTCTCTCTTCGAGACACGTCGTCTAATCATATTATCAGGACACCTTGAAGAGATAAGGATCATCCAAAAAGTATTTGCTTACATCTTGGAGGAATTTCTAGCATTAGAGAAACTTTAGGTCATCTTGGAGGATGTCACATATAATATAGCCGGAAAAATTAGCATATTAATTAGTTATCCCTAAGATAAGGCCATCACATATTTATCACAGAAGGACTCATCAATCTTAAGCTCCCCTAAATCTTCTTTCATTGGTTTCAAGTTGCGATAAATTGTAGACCCTATTTAATCCTTTACTTCAAAATCAAACTTTTGGAACAGAAGGACCCATCGAATCAATAGTGTCCTAACATCTTTCTTTTTCGTCATATATCAGAGGGTTGCATGATCATTGTGTAATATCACCTTAGTTCCCAAGAGATAGGCGCGATACTTTCCAAAGGCGTAGACGATGACCAATAATTCTTGCTTTGCGTCCATGTAATTCTTTTGAGCATCATTTAAAGTTTTGCTCGAATAGTATACCGGTGAAATATTTTTCTTTCTTTGTACAAGTACGTCTTTAAGAGACACCCCACTTACATCACATATTGTTTCAAATGGTTGTGTCCAATTAGGTGCCATTGTGAAGAGACAGACGTAATCTTCTTCTTCAAACATTTGAAGGCTTTCAAACATTCTTCATTGATTTGACTATTGGCCTCCTTCTCTAAGATTTTACATAAATGGTGAGAAATTTCTGAAAAGTCTTTCATAATCATTGGATAGAACCCCACATACCCAAGGAAACTTTTAACCCCTTTCACTTATATGGGAGGTGGAAAATTGGACATCACTGTAAATTTTGCTTGATCTAGAATGTATTTTTGTAAATTTTGTGCCCTAATAAGGTACCTTGTTTATCATGAATTA
Source organism: Withania somnifera (assembly GCA_039654485.1). NCBI lineage: Eukaryota > Viridiplantae > Streptophyta > Magnoliopsida > Solanales > Solanaceae > Withania > Withania somnifera. The sequence continues at coordinate 4,268 of JBDJHY010241472.1, forward strand.
ATTTTTTCCCAATCGCATACAAGATTCATCTCTTTAATATATTAGCCAAGTACATCAAATATTGCTCAAAATAATCTCCTACAATGGAGAAATAATTCATGAATATGTCAATCTAATCCTCAACCATGTCTAGCAATATGGAAAAAATACACCTTTGGAATGTGGTCATAGTAATACAAAGACCAAAAGGGATCCTTTTGAAGGCAAGTTACTATAGGTACCAGTGAATACGGTCTTCTGTTGGTGTTCTAGTGCTAGGGATATTTGGATATATGTAGAGTATCCATCAAGAAATCAATATAAATCCTTCCCTGCTAGTCAATCAAGCATTTGATCCATTAAGGGGAGAGGAAAGTGATCCTTCCTATCCCGCGAATTTAACATTCTTATAGTCTACACATACTCTCCATCCCGTGATGGGCCAAGTGGAATTCAACTCATGACTAGATTTTCCACCACCGCGATGCCGCCCTTATTTGGAACACACTGCACCAGACTCACCCAATTTCTCTTGGAGATTGGGTACACTACTCTCGTATTGAGCCACTTTATTATTTTATTCTTCATAATATCTTTCATTGGTGGGCTGAGACACCTTTGATTTTCAATAAATGGGACACACCTCTTTTCAATTCTGATCATGTAGGTACATGATCCTGATGTTTCTAATTATGTTTGTTATGGTCCACTCGATAGCTTAAATGTGCTTTTTCAAAATTGATAGCAAGGCTTTAACTTGACAATGCATCAATTTAGAATAGATAATCAACTGAAAATATTCATTTTCACCAAGGTACACAAAGCACAAAAATGTTGGAAGTGTCTTATGTTTCAAGGTAGGTAGTTCGATGATGGATGGATTTGATAGAGGGGATACTCAGCTCTCTAAATTTGGATCTAGATTCTTTGGATTATGATAATAACAGCCTAATTTTATTAGAGCTACTATAACTTCATCATAGTCTTTAATATCTTTTCCTTCATAGTTCAGTAACACCGCAACTAAGGTTTCTTCAAATAATCCACTTCTGAGGTGTGAGAAACTACATCATCAATGGTTTCTATCACTAATAGGACTTGAAATTCACTTAGTTTATTCATTGAATTATACACATTGAATATCACTTCTTTGTTATTCACCTTAAACTTCAAAACCACTTTCGACATCTAGCAATTTCTTACTAGAAGAAAGGAATGTCTACCAAGATTTAAAATCAACTTCAAAAATCAAGGATGACTAAATACCATGGAAATATGAACTTATGACTTTACTGACACATCATAAATAACTTTGAATAGTCGTTTGATAGTATTCAACCATCAATAATCTTGTGTGGTTTTCTTTCATATTTAAACCCTATCTTTTTGAAAATGGAAAAGAGAATTAAGATTATGATATCTACAAGTCACCCAAAGTTATAGAAAATCTATATAGCCTAAATCGTGCATGGAATGGTAAATGCACCTAAGTCTTCCTTCATTACTACTGATTTACTTGACATGATTTTACTACAATTGTATGATACATCCACGGTTTCAAGGACCATGGTTCTATTGTTAATTACTAAAATCCTGCAAGAACTTTATATATCCTAGAATTTTTATCAAAGCATCAACCAAGGGAGTATAGACTGATAGATTCTTTAATATGACCCTAATTGCACATCCTTCTTCTTTTTCTTAATCCTTTGAGGGAATGGAGGTGGACTTTTGGGAACTACCATGTGAACCATAGGAGTTTTGTCTTTCTTTTCCTTCTCTATCTTATCTTCATCATTATGCATTTCATTCTTTTCAACATTCTCAATTTTAACAGGTAGTTCATCTTTTACCTTTTTGGCTTGAGAATTATTAAATACATTCTTGGTGACATCAATACTTGTTTAAGGTTTATAAACCCTCTTCCTATTTGCATTAGTTTGTGTCACCCCTCTTTGTTCTTGAAGATTTTTATCAACATCATCTTCCTCATCAACTATGAGTCTCCTACTTTAAGTTACAATTTCCATACAATGAGCATTATTATTTTCTGGATTGATTACAATGTCCCTTGGAAGAGTCCTTTTTTTCATGGATTAAGATAAGCGGATATTTGGCTTATTTGAGCCTCAAGTTTCTTGATAGATGTGGATTGGGATGCCACTATTTGACCAATATCATTGATTCTTTTGTCCATAGCTTCAAATAAACTTAGAATCATAGAAATCATTTCCTCCTCTTAAGAACTAATGGGGTCACTAGCAGAGGCATGGCTAGTGCCTTGGTCTCTGTCCTTTGAAGGGACACACTTATTGTATTGCTCAAGTTTCCTATCTTTGAAACCTTTGTTTTAATCTTTCCATCTATTTGGATCATGATTCCGCCAATTTTCATCTCGATTACCTTTACTCCACCTATAATATGACCTAGATCTAGTCCCGCATTCCAACTTTGATTCCTACTCCTTGGGTCTTGAACCCCTCATTTGATTGGTTAAGAAATCTGCATCCTCTCCATATGCAAAACCATTGTCTTCGTCATAATATTAAATTCCTCCATGTTTTGGTACAACAACTTTCACACTATTTTTACCTGAGTTAATGACATATTTAATAAGAAAATCAACTTGAGTTATAAGATTGCCATGTTCTAATCTTGATCTTTATCTTTACTTTTTTTTCCACTAGATACAGCAGCGGAGGAGGCCATAGGGAAACCTTAGTCTCTCTAGTTTTCGAATCTCTATTGGTCTTGGTCATTCTCTCAAGTAATCCCTTGGTAACACCAAAAGATTGATCTGAGAAACCAAGTTGTTAGCAAGTGTTATTTTGGTGGGATCCAATGCTTAATAGATGTTTTGAAAAAACACAAAATTTGATAAAACATGAGTGGGAGATTGAGTAGAAATCTTTTGAAAAGCATATCTTGAATTTGAAGTAAATTGATTATTATTCTAGTTATGTGAAACGCCACATTGCCTTTTGTTGGAGGTAAGCATATGACTAGCCAGTCAGCCGAAGGTGTCATCCTTGTCTTAATATTTCCAAATATAGAATCGGCTACTCATATTGTTGTTATCTAAAATTTACAAAAATAATAAGGATTTAAAAGGTGCAATACATGGGTGAATCAAAGCACTAACAAGGAAATCTAAAGTTTTATTCCCTGATAATGGAACCTTTTTTTTATAACATCCAAACTCATATATGAAATGTTTTTTAAAATAAAGTTACCTAACTTAAGTGTCAAGGTTGATTCCATGGGGAATAATGCCAAATCTTTATCCTACAAGTTTAACAAATCACTTTTGTTTGCAATTTTTAAAACGTAAGAAGTAAAATGAAGGTTAGGATTATCCACTTCGAGTTTAGATTGATTGCGAGAAAACATACTTATTCACTTTTAAAAGGTTAATTACGAGAGTGTTGAACCTTACGAATGTGCTTGATTGGGTTACAAAAGATGAATGGGTAAGTTTAACTTACTTCCTATTCAAAAGTTATTGTGGGTAGAAAGCATTTGAGCTATGTTTATGATCTCAATCCACATACTCATTATATACTGGATTTTTTTCAAACCCTAATATATGTCATTCAAATCAATCCAATTATCTCAAGTTAATCAACTTATCTCTAGCATTAACTATTAACTGAAAATAATTTAAAGTTCTTTCTTGCAATTTCATCTCTAGTCTCGTATCTTATTTCTTAAGAAAAATTAGGATAACCAAGTTCTTTGGGTTTGCAACCCCTAACTTGCATTAAACCAGAAAGTATTACAAGAACCATAAACTTAAGGTGAGTTTAGAAAGTAATAAACAACACTGCAACACATTTATTAACCCATCAATATATACCCCTAAAAGGATTTAGCTACTGATAAAAATAAAGGAAGAGATTATACCAAAGGTTCATATTTTGGATCCTCCATAAATGTATTTCACTTGATATTACCAACTCGAAAGATTCAAGAGATGTAATAAATGTAATAAATTAAAGAATTTATGAGTATTCAATGCCCTCTTCCTCTTTCTCTCAATAGGTTCTCTAAAAAGATAAAAGAAGATATACAAAAACCACAAAAACATCTATTTTTATGTCCCCACAATTATCTAACATTAAAAATAGAGTTTCCCCCAGACTATCATATAAGGTCGTGCATGGTCCACTTATGGAGATGTGCAACCTGCATACTGTGAAGTAGAGGATCTGGGCGTCTGCTAAGAGTATGTGTTCCACATATCTTACTTTTTGTCCCATTTACCACTTACTTTTTGTCCCATTTACCACTACACTTTTTGTCCCCTACCACTACATGGGCTTATGTAACAACATATGACCCTACGCGATCAGCATACCCCGAGTAGTTCTTTGTCTTCATCTTCAAGCTTTGGTGTTGTTTCTAGTCTTTTTTTCTTTTCCCTTTTTAGGTTCAAATTCCTTGTTTTTCAATATTTCTTGAGAGTTATTGCTCATGTCAAGATTTCTATATTAAAATTATGTATAAAAAATCTAAACCAAGCATTAATTCGTGTTCTAAGGCTCAACAAGCTGGTGAAATGCCAACTTATCAGAGCTCATCCATCCTTCTATCTTGAATCTCCAACTTGGTCATCAATTATCTAGGGGACAGAACAAAGTCTCTTATGATTCTATGAAGAAACTCCAATTGTTCATTGATGTATCATCATGTTTTAAATCAAGGGGCCATTGATGCCTTCTGTGCATATTCATGTTGGTCGTGTTTTTTTATGAAAGGTTTGTCTTCATTATTGTGGCTGATCTATCCACTCGAATTTAAAGGGTCTGCAATTCAAGTCCTTTGTGTACAAAGAGAGAGGGATCCTCCAAAGAGCACCATCCTTTTCGATAACTTATTTTCCTACAAAACTGAATGCAAATCAATTGGCAAGAAGAAAGAAAGAAACTAAACCCACACAGTTGCTCTTGCCTCACGGTGTGTGCCAAGCTAGTTACCTTGATTTTGCACCAAATTAATTAATAGATATGTCAAGAGTATGTTTAGGACTTATGTTTAGGTTAGAATAGATTAATAGCATAATTTTGTAGGTTAAGTAATAAACAGACTAAAACCGACACAAATAATGAATGAGCTTAAGTTAGAACAAAAATCTGATCCACTTCAAGAAAGAGGAATGGTGATGAGCCTAGTAGAATATTTTAAGTAGAGAAATATGAAAAAACAGATAAAACTTGGAAATAAAACAATTTACATATTTTATTGTTGATAGGGAGTTAGGCTAAAATCAGATCCCCTTACAATTGAGGAAAGATAACTATTTACAATCTACAAGTTTGAGGTCGTATCTAGCAAAGTATGCCATGAAATCCCTACATTATTATGACCTATATCCTTATACTACGTGCCAAAACTATTGTAGGCACCAGCCAATTATTCCCGATTGGCTCAAGTCAGTACAGACTCGTCCGGGCACTTGAATAGTCTGACATGTTAGTCCCCTATTGTACTTTTTTTAGCATCATCGGGACATCTAACTCTGTGGTTTTTTATCCGAATGAGACAGCATTTACTTTGGTTCTTGTCTAGGCTTGATCTTCTAGACATCTCGGTAAGAGTTCCTGTATTACCCAGTCTAGAGCATCACATGTACGCATTTTTATTTTTTCCTATATACTAATCATTCATTACATAAATTTACCATCTTTCTTAAAATTCCTAATGTATGGATGTACATTACAACACAAGGCATATATTGTTATACAATTCAATGTAGTTTAGTATAAATTCTTTGTTGCTAAACACTTTAGGTATAATAACTTTTTCGTAGAATTCGTAACAAGATATTGTGTGGATATAAGTTTGCTACGAACTTTACATATACATGGCTACTAACTAATTTCTATTACTACGAAATTTTTGTTTTGTAGCTGTGCTAGTAAAAGTTTCTGCCATGACATATATATTTATAGAAAGTAATTCTATTCTTTTTCCATGACTAACAAAATTTTTAGGAATCTTCATTGTTGCAACCACATAGGTATTTGGTTGTAACCAAATATTTAGTTTGCTTTCCATGCAAATTTAAAAAATGTAGCTATTTTTATAACTTAGTCTCGTGGAAAGGACTTATATTTAGTGTTGAGTAATAAAATTTATGACTCTAACATAAAGTATTGCTTCAAACATTTTCTTATTGTAGCTAAAAATCGATATCTTTAACCATAGAATATAAAATTATAGCTAAATTGTTTATTTTCTAAGGAAAGTGAATGTATATACAAGCTCTTAGTAGGTGATAATTATATATATTTGCTACATTCAATAATTCCATTATTGTCAAAGAATTTTTCGCAAGTTTCGTTGGTCACAAATGTTGCATAATGCTGTCGTGGATCTATTTTTAAGACTCCAAAACACATTTCAAATTACATATAATTACATTTTATAATTTTAAAAATAGTAAAAAATATACAATTCTTTTACGACACCATCTTACTTGAGTCCACTGCAGCATGGTCTTCCCCTATCTCATCTTCCATGGTCTCCAGTTGCACTTTATCCTAATCAACATCGATTTTAGGTTGACATTTATATTCTCCAATTTC
>JBDJHY010241512.1:0-10833 GCA_039654485.1 Withania somnifera
CAGAACAATGGTGTTTAGCTAAAACATAATCAAACAATACCGTACGAGAATTGAATGAAAAGATTCACCCTACAATGCTAGTATAAGATTCTTGACTTGTGTTGTTTTTCCCTAATATGATAGCACAATTCCTTGATAAAAAAGATGATAATGATAATGCTGCCTCAAAACGTATCTTAAGATTTACATAAGTCCTTGGGTGAAAAGATAAAATTGCCCATACTAATCCAATTAATAAGAGGCTTCTAGCCGCCATCAATCAAAAGGGATCACGACATCGATCACATTGTGATCTCTATCGTGATGGACCCCTCATCACGACGTGATCACTATCGTGATGAGGGCCTTTTTGCAAATTCAAGGTTTCTCCTGCTGGCTTACCACTTTCTCTATATCCTCCAAGTCCTCAATAATCTTGTAAATTTTCTAATCACATTGGTTAGTAGTGCTTTCACACAATATCCACAAAAACATCCACACAATCATGCAATTATTCTCAAAACAAAGACAATTTATAGGAAATAGATGGTTCTACTGTAGGTACAACTGCCTTAGATCATACCACTGAAAATCCACATCCTTAGTCAAAAGTACCACAATTGATGAGAACCTGTCAATAAAATGGTGATAGTGATGCTAACCTAACAAAGTCCCAGACCTCAAAGAGAGACTTTGGTCTCAACAAATAATGCATGACCTGAATCTTTGTTGGGTCAACCATAATCCCATCTTTGGGTGCCATGTGTTCTATAAATGCCACAAAGTCCAACAAAAAATCACACTTCGAGAACTTGGAATAAAGTCGATGTTCTCTTCGTGTCTAGAGTACCAATCTCAAGTGTTTCTCAAGCTTAGATCTACTAATTGAATACACAAGAATTTCTTCAAAGAAAAAAATAGTAAAATTAGGGCTTGATCACCCTATGCATTAGGTCCATAAACGCACATAGGGCATTGGTTAATTTGAAAGACATAACCATAAACTTATAATGTTCGTAATAAGTTCTGAAAGCTTTCTTCGAGAAGTCCTCCACCCAAATCCTCAACTGATGGTAACCCAACCACAAGTCTATCTTAGAAACCACTGTCTCTCCCTGAAGCTGGTCAAACACATCATCAACCCTCAGCATCCGATATCTGTTCTAAAATGTCACCCTATTCAGATGTTGGTAATACATACACATATGCAATGAGCAGTCCTTCTTCTTAGAAAATAGAACTGGCATACCCCACAGAGAAATCGCCAAACGAATAAACCATTTATCTAAAAAATCCTGGACATGAACCTTTAGCTCTCTTATCTCTGCAAAAGCTATATGGTACGGAGTAATCAAAATGATCCTAGTGCCTGGCTCTAAGTTGATAGAAAAATCAATATCCCTCTTGGGTGGAAGACTTGGTAGGTCGGTCAAAAACATATCCAAGAAGTCAAAAACCATTGAAATAGACTCGGAAGTAGGAGGTCGGCTTGACCACCACAGACATAAGCTAAGTAAGCCAAAATCCCTCTCGTTACTAACCTCCTAGCCTAAAGGCAGGAGATGATCCCTGTAGGTGTGTGTCTAATAGAACCCTGCCAAACAATCGAAGATGCACTAAGGTAATGATCTTGGCATAACAATCCAAAACAACACGATAAGAGTATAACCAGTCCATGCCCAGTATGGCACCTAAATCAACCATCTTTAGCAATAACAAGTCTTCCCAAATATCCAATCCACCCAAAGAAATAAAAAAACCTGATAGCCCAATCCACTAATAAAGAATCCCCTACCTGGGAAGCAACCAGCACAGGTACAAATAGCATCTTACTAGATAACTCCAAGTTAGGTACCAAATAGGTAGATACATACGAACAAGTGGATCCAGGATCAAACAAAGTTGAGGCAGACCTAGAACACACAAAATTCATACCTTTAATCATAGAATTTGAGGCCTCCGCCTCTGGCTTATATGGTATAGCATAGAACTAGCAATCACTACTCGAACAATAACCACCGACCTTACCACGCTAGCCTCCACCATAGGAACAACCCTATGCCTCACCTCTAGCCGGTGGCGCCAGTCGCCTCAAAGGCTAAGCAAACTGTGAACCATGTTGTAGACTACCCTTTGAGGGCTTACTTTGTAAAAATTACCAACAACCCCACACTCAAAATATGGCTCTGATGGCCTACCCTGACGAGAACCATGATAAAAACCAAACTAACCATCCCGGTTGGAAGACCCAACACCTCATCAGAAATGCCCAGGAAAAGACACACGGAAGCTCTGCTGGGAAGGTCCTGAAATCCAAAGTGAGTCCTGAACCATCCTACTAGAATGATCCTAAAAATACTAGTTTTGACAATGGTCCCCAAAATGGGACCTACTGTAACTTCTCTGCTACCTCAGCCTTTTCTTATTGTGCTGACACAACTTGTTATAGAGGGTGTCCATGGAATAAGCATAGAACACTACTTCCTGAAATGGATGGCAATCTGACACCAACAAAGAAAATACCTCACGAAGTCTCTCCCTTAAAACAAAGGTAAATCTTTGAACTATCTCTGCCTCAGTAGGCATGAAATCAAGACCCTAAACTGATAGCTAAAGTAAACGGGCCTCATACTCGGATATTGACATCGGCTCCTGCTCTATCTATCTGAACTAATCTCTTAGGAACTCTCGCTCAGCCATGGATATAAACTTCCTCATAAGTATCTCTTAGAACTTACTCTAGGTCGGCTGAGATGACCTTACTAGCTGACAAACTATAAAAGCTCTCCACCACTACTTAGTCGCACCATGCATTCGATATATGGTGTAGGCTACTCCATAAGTCTCTATAATACCAAGGTTTCTCAACCACTCCTTACACTCAGAAATAAATTCATGGGCAACCTCTCCCAGAACTCCAATGAACCGAGAGGGATCCAATCTCATAAATCTAGTCAGAAGCTTTTGCTTCGAAGCTGTCATTGCTGGTTGTGGTGCAACAATAGGAGAAACAACTCAAATAGGTAAAGCCTGAGCCTGAATGGGGTCTAATCTAGATGAAGTGGCAGGACTGGCTAAATTTGCAGAGTTGGGGAGGAACTGTAGAAGGGGATATACCCCTAAAGCAGATTCACCCAAGGATGCCCTCTGGGCGGATATTTGCTACCTGTCTTTAGGAGGACCCCTATAAAGACTAAGTAACTTCCAGAGAATAGTACAAATATCTAGGGTAGATTTTGGAACAGGTGCTGGAATATGTTCAACAGGTACTAGCGGGGTATTTGAAGTCAAAATTGAAATTATCACCCCAGCAGACGCTGTAATAGTAACTAAATCTGTATCTCCAACTACTGGGTTGGAGGTCTCCCAGGTATCTGCTAAAAAGGATCGCATACATGGCATTTACGGAAGAATAAAGACAATAAATGATATTTTTTGAGAAACTATCTAGGATACACGCATGACACGGGGTCCAAAAAAGGAGTCACGTTCAAACATATCACGATAGCCTCACGAGGATAAGTCACAGACGTATCTGCACCAATTCGCAAGAATATACAAAATATAAGCTATGTACACTTACACTAAAAGAAACCTAGGGCTCTTATACCAAGCTATCACAACAAAATTTCATGGATCATGATGGCACCTACTATCCCACCATTAGGAAAACCAACGCTGCAGCTCAAAGCTAGAGCGGAGGGCAACCAGTGCCCAGTAGGATTCGAAGGCCTATTAAGCACATAACTAACATAAAAGCAGTCAATAACAGGACTACAAGAAAGTAAGGTCACAGAAGCAAGTGAAATGACATGTAAGCCAACTACCAGAAAAGAATGAACAAGATAGATAGGGCATGTCATCACTAGCTAAGAAACAGAATAGGGTTTTGGGAAAGAAGGATAGAACGTACCCCGGGTCCTTGCAGCAATACAGAAATAAATAATAGTAATAGCAAAAGAACAGGTAGAACATGCGATAAAGGGACATAGATGGTATGCCAGTAACCTCAAGACCCAAGAAAGGGAAGAATAAGCAAATACCACCACGTAAAAGTATCCCACATACGAAGGAATACTCGAATTTATCAAAGAAGTAAATATAGTAATATAATAAATAAATTAACACTTCCAACCCGATCAGAATGGAAGTGCACACAAAAGTCAAGCTCACCCATTGGCATCCCATACTACTGGGGCACACTGAAGCAAACAATTGCAAAAAAATAAATCAACGACACAATATCACAGTTCTTATGTAGGTTCCTCTTTCGGTACCCGTAAGTCCAACAGGCAGGACCCATAAAAGGGGTAAACCCCATATATCCCTACCCTAACCTATACCCCTCCTCTGGTCACTACAACCCAGAAGAAAGGTTCATTGACGTACTCCCACCATGCTCAAAACTCTAATGCCACCACATCTCGCATCCCAAACTATAGAATCTCATAATCAGGCGAACAATGCCTCAGAGCAATTGTATTATCATCTCGGCTACTCCAAGTGCCCTACGCTACATATAACAGTATCACAAAGGTTCTTGATATAATAGTATCCTTATAGTTTCCATATCAATAGGCATGTAGGTATATAAAATCTATACTCATTGTCGCATGAAAATGGACTCAAGTGCTAGTGACTATACTCACTATCTAACGGAGTAGGACTCAAATCCCAGCATAAGTAGTCAAATGATAGTACCAGCTCAAGGGTGTGAAACCTGGTCTAAATCAGGGAAAAAGGTTAGTACCGGGTGCTCGATACACAACCAGTCTAAAGTGTGTAATAGATCCTTTTAACTTATATTATTATTAGAAATTTCCATTTTATTAGAATTTGTATCATCTTCATAATTATTATAGGCAACCGTCCTCCATAGCTCTATAATAAAAATGTTGAATGGTGATAGGGGACCCCAGCCACAAATGGACTCTTAGAATAGAGACTCCGGCTTTCTCGCAGTATGAATGCAATAGCACAATAAAATCTATAGCTAACTTATATCCTGCAAAGGATCAACTAAGCTACATTTAGCATCATAATACACCATCCCAAATTCAAAGGAAAAACCCAAAATCCAACCCACACATCAGCGTTCTACCACTTCCAAAATCACACTACAGCCATCACAATGCCAGTACTAGGTCATGGGCATCGTATCACACCGAAAGCCAATCAGGGAAAAGAATGGGAAGGGAGCGAAGAAGAGGTTCAAGTACATGAAAATAACCTAGAAAATGTAACCCACAGATGCTATTTAATACAATTATGTAAGTTGTACACCTAGAGAAAGCCCTATGGAGACTACCTATTGTTCGATGACTAGTGCGCTGCAACCTCCAAATATCAGCCCGACCGATAGCAAATAGCCTCATATAGCTCTCAAATTAATGAAATTCAATTCGTGAGTCAATAAGAGTGTAACAAAAATACTTATACTAAAATCTAGACTAGGCCGAAAGCCAGCCTAAAATAGGCCCGTGGGCCCTACTAGCTGAAACCAAAAATAAACATCACCACAGGGTTCCCAGCATTGCCAGGAACTAGTGCTCTAAAAATAAGCACAATATGAGGGTATAAAGGGTTTAAACTTCTCGGGAGAGAGTAGATCAAAGGTTGCAAAATGTTTCATACTTTAAGGAGCTAAAATAGAAGAAAAACATATCAGAATTGGAATGCAACTTGACCACAAAGTACAATAATCTCAAAGAATGAGAATTTACCTGTTAAACACTAAAATAATCAAATAAATAACCAATTTCTCATTTGGGCCTTTAATGGAGGAAAACTCCATTTTCATGGAAAATCAAGGAGGAGAATTACTTACCAAAGATGGGGGAAGCGAGGGAAACCTTCAAGAAATTCTCCAACAAGGCCTAGATGGAATCTCAGCATAAATCTCACCAAAAGGATGAGAGAAATGAAGAAGAGGGTGGAGGAGGAAATGGGGAAATGGAGGCTTGAAATGCCAATCTCAAGGTGCTAGTGACCAATTTATCAACCAACAGTGCCAATAAATCGGCATCCCCTTGGATCAAGTATCCCACCTGCAGGCTCTATTTTTTTTATAAAAAACAAGTATCGATAAATCTACACCATTCCATATTATGGAAACCCTAGCAGGTGACTGATTTGTCGATCATAAGGACTAATTTATCATTCACAAGGACCTATTTATCAGCATTTTCTGATTTAACAATTCATTGACTTATTTATTGGTCACTAATAAAATTACTAAAATGACCAATAAATCAGTCTACAATAGCACTAGAAGAATAAATATTTATCCAATTTCAACACGAGGCTCAGAGATGAAATAGAGTCCAATTTTGTCAAACCAAATATGCATCTCGAATGAAACACATTCCAGACTCAATGAAATTGGCAAAACAGCCAACGGAGGTCATATTGGGAAAATATTGACCAAGTCAACACATAGGCCTAAAAGCCTTAAAACTCCAACAACCACCTCAATGCAACGGCAACCCTAGAAAGTGAACAAACACTCTCACTAGCCTAAAATCACTATTTTTTAGCTAATAGAACCATCATAATTGTATTCCAACACTCTGATAACCACGCACTAACTCTAGGAACCCAACTCAAAATGAACTAAATTTCCACAAAATAGTTCAAACCCATTAAGAAGACCCCAGAACTCGAACTGAAGTTCTACTAGACCAAAGTCGGTATTCCAGAGCTAACGAAATATTCAAAATTTCATTCCAAAATCATTTTAAAGGAAAGTTGACTAAAGTCAACAAGCTCTTAATTTGTGGCTCTAGAATAGGCAAAGTGAGATAAGTTTCAACCGAGTTGCTAGGAAGCCGAACTACCGATCCCAGTAGGTCACAAATAACCTAAGATAGCTACTGGAACCTCCAGAACACAAGATAATGTGTAAAATACCTAAATTACCATAAGGGTAACTACACAATAGTATTACATAGATACATATAAAAGTTAGCGACAAACATGACATTAACTGTAACACCCAAACTCTTGAAACATAGCTTGAACCGTTCTACGTATATTGCATAGACCCGAGTCCAATGCTTACTTATTTTAGTACAAGTTTTAAGACATTTAACCAAGTGTATGAAGAGTGTTGGTGGTGAATTAAGGTCTTAAGGAACCCTAAACTCAAGTTGAATTCAAAATATCCTTAATGGATTAGTTTTCGTAGAAACTCAAACATGGGTTGAATTCAAATGAACATAACTTTAAAAACATAAATATTTTATGAGTACTATGACCTATAAAATTAATGATGTTTGAGTCGTCTTTCTAACACAATAAACCGTACGTCATTTTGAGTTCGGAGTAAAATGCTATGGCCTTTTTACCAAATATTATTGATTCTATCTGACTGATGACCAAGACAATGATCCATCGCTGGATCGATGAAACATCAAGTTTTTTATTCATTAATAATAGAAAAAGTGTCCAGTTTTCCCCAATTCAATGTGGGGGTCCAACGATCCATCGACCGGGGCTTCCGAAAGTCTATTTTTTAGCTTTTCTTTAGAAAATTGAGGAGTAGTTTGGTCCTTTCACTTTCTAATATCCCACCAAAGATTTTATACACACAAAAGGGGTACTTTAAGAATATAAATGAATCAAATCCTCTCTAAAAAACTCATCTTCCTTCTCCTCAAAACTCAAGAATGTTAAAGCTCTCAAGCCAAGCATTCAAGATATATAGAGAGAATTTCACCCAAGGGTTTTCCTCAAGTTCCTCCACACTAAACACTCCATAAAATTTTCCTTCTTCAAGATAAATATAATATTTCATGTACAAAGAATTTCTCTAACAAAACCCTCCTTGGTTTATGTTCCCCATCAAGAACCCTAAGGATTTCAAGTCAAGAATTCAAGAAACAAATATAAACCTTCCACTCAAGATTTTTTGGAGTTCTTCCACCATAAGAATTCCATAGAAGTGTTCCCTTTTTCAAGACCAAAATTCAGGATTTTCAAGATTCAACATTTTCTCTAAGAAATCAAGTGTTCTTCCCGGACTCAATCACTCTCTTCAAAATCAGCTATGTGGGTATTTAATGAGAGATATTTTTCACTCTCATGTCCAAAATTTTAGTTTTCAAGATAAGTTCCATAATTCCATTAGTTAGGGTTTTGACCCAAACTAGCCACATGTTTATATTCAACCTCATATGATATTTTTCATGATTACTGATGTGTTTTACAAACTTTATCATAATTTTAATTGGTTATATCATAGTATTATCATAGTGATTACTTAGGTCTAAGAAAGATTATAATTCTTTTCAGTTTCTCATGATTTTCTCAGTTTTTTGACTATGTCCCCTTATGGCTACTTGTTAGCAATCAGTTATCTTCAATTTTTAAGTAGTTTTACATGTCTTATCAATGTTTAAAGAACTATGCTTTATCCATAATTTTTATCCTCGTCTATGGTTTTGAATAAAAAATATGATTTTTTAAATTTATACGATTCAATTAGAATTTTCATGACTTATAATTTTAGTATGAATTTATGACAAGCTATGATAAACTGCTTCGGCTGACAAGAAATTTGTAAGTCTCTTGATTAGCTATGGATAGACCATTAAACATCATGAGCAAATTTTACATCTAGGTATGTACCATGATAAAATAAGATATGAAATTACATCATACGATATGATTGAGCTATATGAATTATGTTTGGGGAGATTATTTAGTACCAAGAGAATAAGAGTTTATACAACTCTAGTTCCATAACTATGTTGCCATCATATTTTTACTACCCGAGATAACTGAGGCATAATTAAGGGATCGAAGGGATCTCAATTAATATTTTGTGTAACATTGGTCGGTTATCACCCCATCTTCTTCGGTGTAGGGGAAGCACACCAAACTCCATGTTAGCTCACATGATTTTATATGTCGGTTAAGAGAAACTCTCACCATGTTAAGCTTACAGTTTTAGAGTATGATAAAACATGTTACATGACTGACTAGTTTACGACAGATATGGCTATTTTTATTATTATTATGATATCCGAATTTCAAGTATATTTTTAATTAAATGTGATTCAATTCAACTCATTTTTTATGATCTGCTTTCATGCATTCATCTCAGCTTTTCCTTTTAGTTAAGTATGATTTCTTCATGACTTTATATGTTTTACTTTATGGACAAACAAGAAATGAAATAGCAAAAAGATTCAAAATAGGAAAAAACTTTTTGAAAAAAAAAATCAGGTAAAAGGTTTTTGTTAACTTCCCAAGAAGGTGTTAGGCACATGGGAAGCCCACTAACTTGTGGTTGCCCATTCGTTTTCAATCAACCAATTAATTACTTGTAAAAATATTTGTTTTAATTATGAAGGTACTTGATTTCAAAATCCAAAGTTGAAATATTTTTTGATAAAACAAATGAGTTGACTTTGAGGATTTTAAACTAGGTTTTGAATAAATTTACTACTAAGAAAAAAATTAAACATGTAGGCAAATAATGATCAAAATTACATAAACAAGAGAAGAGGATAACTTGACTTGGAATTTTTACAAGTTCCTCCTAATTCTCTTAGGAGAGAACCGAACCTAATACAATTCATTGGTACCTGTCCTAGTTCTAACAATTTTGGATTTTAACCCATAAAATAATAAATAAATTAAAGGAAAAGTTGGGCCTTATGTCCTAGTACAACCCAAAGATAGAATGAAATATAAATGGGCTTTTTGAACCTAGAGATGTTACTCTTGTTAATGGGTTTCTGCCCATTTAGTTACTACTACTATTGTGATTTTGACGGGGTTTCAGCTAAACCTTCCTTTAGTATTCTACCTCCAAAGGCTTGGCAAGAGAGTTTTTGACTCTATGAAAAGTAAAATGAGTCCAAGTTGGACTCAGATGGAAGTAATCATGCAAGGAAACTAATTTGGACCAGGAAACTGAGATTTCACAAATTGAAGTAATTCTTCACTACATTGAGCCTTGATTTCATCTCTTTTTAGCTTCTACTAGGTTCATAAACCACAGATTAAATAAGGCTCAGATTTTTAATAAGCTCAGGGGAAAAACAATTCCAGAAATGTCATGGCTGCAGAAACCACAAAATTGGAGTATGCCTCACTAAGATTCAAGTCGGATAACCTCAAACCCTTAAGTACTCAGCTCAAAAAGGAATAATTATTTCTCACCCCCGACAGCATCCAACAACCGATCAGCAGCACACAATAATTTGGCTAAGGAAGAAAAAAAAAGGAAAAAGAGTTGGAGGGCATAGAAATCTTTGAAGCAATATAAGACAAAAAAACCATCCAAACAGGCTCCTAGTATTATTCCTTTGGTTTAAACGGATAAAAGAGTTGTTGGGGTTATTAAAAAAATGGAGAAATCATCGACTATATTTAGGGAGAGGGGAAACCACCCTTACAAAACTACAATCCTTGTGGCCTCATTCTTCTCTGCTGTCATGAATCCCTCAAAAACAAAGGAACCCTAGAAATTTTTCTAAAGGCTGACCTCCATCACTCAGTCCATAATGATCTACTTATAGGAAATGGGAATAGGGTTTCTAAGGGGAATAAATTGGGGGAAAACAAATAAAAGTGGCACCATCAGGAGTCACATAGTACAAAAATCATAATCAGATGTATGAGATTGATTCTAGGGTTTTTGTATTTTGAATTTCAAACTTTAGAATCAACAAAAATGCACCAAATCTATTAGAATCATACTAGAAATATATTGTTAAGATAAGGAATTTGAGGAATTTACCACTGGAAGCGTCTAGGAATAACAAGATCAGCAATTCCGTACAAAAACAACACTAGATGAAAAGATAAAAATTTCAAATGATCAGCAAAGCTTTCTTCTAATTT
>JBDJHY010241521.1:0-10833 GCA_039654485.1 Withania somnifera
GTCCCTTAGCCAACATTACAACCCGGTAAAGTCCTATTTGATTCCTTTCAAACGTGCTTTATTAGTAGAGATAGACACAATGGGAAAGCATATGGTACTTCGACTGCATGCATGTGAGTCTTTATGAGTGTGAGAGTTGATGCTTTATATAGCAATAAAAGTCCAATTCATTAAAACGAATTCATGAAATTCGAAGGAGTGTGGACTATTCTTCCAGTGAGGACACATTTAGGGATTAGGGTATGCACGATTGTACTATCTTATGCTTCTATCAAGTTAGTCTTTAGACCTAATACCGTGAGGAAAAGCATGTAATGTAGTGTTATTCCCTTGAACTATGTTGTATTGATGTTTGATATATGAGTTGATGACTGTGTTCCATGAATTGCGACATAAGGTCACAGTTATGATGTTATGGTATTTGCAAAGTTATGTGTAAGTCATAGGAAGGTGTAATCGATTGTTAGAGGACGAACAAAGGGTCAGTATGGGGGAGTGATCATAGGCAGTTTTACCTGCCTAAAAGCCACTTAACTCGTATTAATTAACTTTGTTTTGAGGATAATTGTATAATATGCGATGGTTTTGTAGTGATTATGTTGAAATACCTCTAACCAATTTGATTAGCAACTTTTTTAGGATATTATGAAAATATGGAAGGAAACCAGTGAAGAAAAGGCAAGTCAAGAAGTGAAGAAGAAGTTCCAGGAAAAATACACTGATCACTATTGTGACTCAGTTTGGCGTACAACGGCTGGATCTATTTTTAATTGGGCTTATTAAGGGTAATTGGGTCTTTTCACCAAAAAATCCAGAAACCCTTAAGAGGCCTTTTTAGAGGCATAATTAGGATATACTATTATACAATTACAATTGGAAGAGAAAAAGAAGGCTATCACAAGAGGAGAAGGGTAACCCTAGGAAGAAAACATCACTAATGCACCAAGGGTGAAGACTATTCATACAATTCACTTACATTATTAATTAAATATGAACTCCGTATTGATTATGTATTGTATGGGCTAAAACCCTAATTATAGGGCTTGTGGTTCACACACCATGTATGGATGATAATAAATGTAACATTTTTTTCCGGTTAATCGATTGTTCTTCTATTTTGCTATAATTGCATTTCTAATTGTTGGCCACTTTTAGAAGTGATTCTTATGCTTGATAGGTTGTTGAATCCGATAATTGTGTGAGTGGATTGGAATATAAGGAGTGCGTTTATGTTGCTAACTTTAATCCAAGAGTAGTAATATAACTAGTTTAACTAAGACATGATCGTGTACTTAGTTGCTTCGCTTGGGTAATTTAAGGAAGATAACTTAATGCTATTATGAAAAGCTAGCAACACTCTAATCTGGTGTAGTTGTTACTTGATTAATTAGGTGACTAATGGAAAATCCATCCTTAGTTATAATATAAACCTCTAACTCAACAATCTACAGAACAATGAGTTTACATTAAATAAAGTTCGTATGTGTGTGTGTATAGTAACATTGCCCTAGAATCACCGTAATATTGATTTATATCAACTTATATCTTAACATATTTATTTCTATATTACATGCACTTTAGTTATACATTACTTAATATCCATTCTGAAATCCTCAATTTGCACTTTTGAAGTTAAGTCTTCATAGAGCTCATTTAGTTTAACTAATTAATAATTTACAAGTCCCTATGTGTTTGACAATCCGACTCACAAGAGCTATTATATTTCTTGTACGATCGCATACACTTGTGGCATTTGGACACAAAAACTTTCTCTAATACTGATATCCTCCAAAGGAACTATCAAGAAGGATCACCAAGGCATTTATTCAACATGAATACATAGAAGACTAGATGTACTGCCTCTAAGTCTACAAGAAAGTCTAACTCATAGGAAATATTTCCAACTTTCTCAAAAAATTTTAGGGACCAATATATCCAGGAATGGTCTTCCCTTTCATCCCAAATCTCTTGGCTTCTTCATAGGTGACACCTTTGGTTAAACCTAAACATCAACATTAAAATCTAGGTCCTTCCTCCTCACAACAACATATGATTTATACTCTCTCTGAGTTGTCCTCAATATATCTCTGATGATCTCAACTTTCTATGCAGAATCATGGACTATCTATGTCCCTATCTTGGTTGTTTCACAAACCTCAACCAACCAATAAAAGATCTACACCTCTTCCCATATATATCCTTAAATATATCTATCTGAATACTAGATTGACAACTATTATTATATGGAAACTCTATCAAACATAAGAGGTTATCCCAAATAATTTTGAAATCGATTGCGCAAGCCCTCAATATATCCTTCACGGTATAAATGTTCTTTTTTGCTTGACTATATCTATACAGGTGACACATTATACTGGTGCAAACTAGGGTACCTAGACCATTCTATAGAGACTTCTAAAATTGGAAGGTAAATTGTGTACCTCGATTTGAGATGTTGGATAGTGGAAACTTATGCATCTTGGCCTTCACTACCCGAAAATCAGGCTATCATGTCACTATGAAAATCCCACAAATAGGAAAGCCTATCCCACAGCCTAAAGAAATAAGCAACGAATGACAAAAAACAAATCCAAATATAAACCAAGCATCCCACTTCCATGTATAAGAGGCTACATAAGCTGCTACAATATAGAGTGTCCAAAATATAAAATAAAAGAACAGAAATATATAAAATACAAGCCTAACCCAAATAATAAAAGGGATAGAATAATTGTTAGGGGATAAAATGGTCATCCCAAATGCTTGAAGCTCAATGTAATCCCTGAGGCTCAAAGGGGTAAGTGGCATAATCACGTCCTCGCCGATAACAGCTACCAAGATCTACACCATACAAAAGACGCAGAAGTGCAGTATGAGTATCAAACAATAAGTACCCAGTAGGCATCATAGGTAGAATGGGAACAAATAAAATATAAATATAGTAAAGAGCGAGCATATAATTAGCACATTTCGAGTATAAGTATGTATAGTAAACAGAGTGTGTAGCAACATAAGCTACAACTATAATGGGTGAAAATAACGACTAAGTCCATACCTAGAGAAAAATTTATAAAGCAAGCAACTCTATGTTTAAACTCTATCAATCCAAAACCTAAAAGGTAAAAGTAATGCCGAATACAAAAGGATATGTACCTAAATCTCCAGTGTGATAACAACTAAGAAAATGCCTACTACTAGTAAGCAATTCAACAATAATAGGATAACTCTAGCTATAATAATGGAAAATAGAAAAGATAGAGAAAGGTAAATAGACAACTACTCCCAAATGACCCCTTTATGAAATCACTGGGTGCAACCAATAAAAAGGAAAACAAGTAAAGTCTAGTTGACCCCTATAAATTTTGTAGCTACATCCATTCCTCTTAGAGTCGAACCGACTTTCCCTGTAGGTCAGAAGGGTACAAACAAGCGCGATGTGAATGCAATGCAAGGGAATGATAGAAAGTAAATCAAGTAACTATATCCACCCTCCCAGGATAAACATACAACAAGAAGGACCTATAAGAGACATCTTTATATATGACTAGTATCCAGTATACCCCTTTCCCAAGTTTCTCATAGAAACCTAGGATGGCAGGACTTGTGGAGGGAATAGCTCCCACATGAATAATCATCATAAAATTCAATATTATTTTTATACCATAAATCCAGAGCTCACCACTTATACAATAACCACCCTTTCAAAACTATATTGTGACCATCAGAGTAATATCAATAGCCACTAGTAATAGTTAGAACATATAGTTGCTTGATATAAAGGAGAATAACTCTATGCTGCCTAGAACTCATGGAAAGGTAATTTTAGAATGAATACCAATTACTTATGTTATTACAAGTCCAATAATATGAGAAAGTAGCTCCATACCAACGATGTTGCACGTGGATAGTATGCCTATAGATAAAAAGGATCTTTACAAGTTATATTTGAGAAAAATCCATTTTAGTACATCTTTTACTCTTTTTAAAATCTTCTACAATAATCATGTTGGTTTTCATTAGCTCTGGTGACTACAAAATGAAATGCATACTTGCAATTCAATAACAGGTCTCTAACAAATGTATATATCATCAAGACAGACCAAAAGTACCAAAATCCACTAGTAAAACACGTAGATAAAAAATATACAAGAAATATGTATATAACTACCTATCATCACCCTACGATCTAGAATTCAAATAACAATATGCAAAGAAGTGCCAACAAAGCTCATAACTAGTAATAAATTTAGTATAAGAGCATAACGGGAGAAATAAGGAAAAAATTATCATATAAGGGTATCTAACCTAGGAAACTATCCCAAACACTGGCAATTATAATAAGTATATTTTAAATGGTCCCAATAATGATGAGTAAGTCGTACCCTACTTATATGCTGACTATGATAGCTGGATTAAAATGCCTAACAAGTCTAAAAGTATCAAATTCATCATGTAATAGTCATAATGAGAAGAATGAAACCTATATTGCTATAAAAATGTCATATCAAATATTAGACTAAAAAGGGACCCATGGGGCCTACAACCCAGAATTTAAAACAAAAATTTCCGAGGTGTATACCAAAACTCAGGGAACCTATGGTTAAATATTGAGGTAAAATGGACAACAAACTGAGGCTCAAAACAGCCTGCAAATTCAATAAATTCAAAACTTTATGAACAAATAATTACGCTAGAATTACACAAGAATTATCTGAATAAATGGTGAAAAAATGATTCCTCTATTGTTACACAACTTCTAGTAACAAATATTACTTAAAGGAATCAATAATTGAGCTTTGTAGTAGATCTGATGGAGGTTAGAGTTGAGAAATAAATGCTGAAATTAAATCAAGCGGAAGACCCTTAAATAGGTTGTATGGCCGCTAGGTGCCCCCATAGATTGCAGGGGAGAGTTTGCAGGGGTTGACCCCTATACACAATAGATCCAAGCCCATAGGGGTGATCCCACTATCATGGATACATGCTCTCTTAGGCGGCTTGCAGGTGAAAACAACTTGGATGTTTTGGGAAATTTTCAGTTAAGCCCAAAAAATACATTTGAAGTCTAATTTTCACAAACCAAGTATGATAATAGCTTGGAAATGATATTTTGGATTCAAAAAAATTGATGAAATGACAGCTAGAGGTCATTTGAATGAAATTCTTTCTAAGTTCAATAGATCCAAAATGAACTAAGAAAAGTTTAAGGCCAACAGAATCTTTAAAGCTAGTATGGTCACCTTGGGATACGTACTATAATGACCCTTTTTATATCTAAATTACACCTCTAAAAGAAGTATAAAATGGTCGTTGTCAAATATATAACCCAATAAGGTTGTGGTCGAATCCCACAGCGAATATGGTCTCAAATTCAAGTTGAATGACGATATTGAGCAATCAGTCGATTATTTCCTATATATATAAAGCTAGATAAGGGGGATTTTTTGTTTCAATAGTAATAGTATGCAATTGAGTTTCAGAGATTAGTCTGTGTATTTATTAATGAATTCAAATAATCAGGAAACACCAGATTGTGTTCACCATGGTATCAATAAATCTTTGGATTATGAGCGTTGATGGTCTTGCAATCTTTTGTAAGTGTTTCACAAACTATCTTAGATAAATAGCTTTTAAAGCTTTTCAGATTGTAAAAGAGTGAAATATTTCTATACTAATAACTTCAAGATGGTTATCATAGTTACAAAAATAATCATTAGATGAGGGTTAAAACCTCAAATTTCTTATCATAATCTCAACACCAAGATTTAATTATATAGTTCATACTAATTAAACCCAGACATGTTCTAATGTTTGGAACCACCAGAAATCAATCAGATTATAGAGATTATGTATTGATAAACTTTGTTTATGCAAGAATAACTTTTTACTCAGATCCCTAGATTTTTTTCATGATGGATCCCACAACCCTAGAGTTAGGGAGTTAGCTATTCATGATCATAGCTATGAACTAACAAAGAGGATATTTACTAGATATCATACTCAGATCAAATTATCTTCCAACGATATTGTTCAATTACCATTCAATCAATATCCAAATTCCACACAATTAATTTTATCAATAGGAAGAAAAAAATTCAAAACATGAGCTTTTGTATGTTAGAATATCTTTGTTACAATAATCATCTAAAAATAACCTAATCCTTCTATTATAGTATAGGGGTACAAGTTTAAATTAGAAATAAAAGAGTGAATTTCGCTCAGGCTTGGAAAATACTTTAAATGAACCATCAAAAACTGGACAGTTCATCTATTCTTGTATCCATCACAAGCATCAAGTAGAAAACATGGTAGGTGATTCACTATTGAAAAGGCCATCCATGGTTGGGCTGCTCGTCCATTCTTCCATAGTCTTCTTTTGAAACAACATACCATGGATGATCCATCCAATATTGGATGAACCGTCCATCTTAGAAAGATAACTGAGGCATCAAAATAGTGTTCCTTCTCCTAGACGACAGCCTATGGACGATCCTTCCAAGGATGGACAAACTATCCATATTTGTACGGTAGCTGGGCTTCCGAACAATGTCTATCTCTCTGGGCAGTAGGACTTGGGAGAACTGTCCAGGTCTAGATGAAATGTCCAAAACACCTTCAAACTCCTATTCTTCTGTACTCTTCCCCAAGGTTCCAAAATCAAACTTTAACCTACACAAACATATAAAACACATCAAACCTCACAAAAGTTGCTCAAGAACATTCATTTATTCATGGTTTTAAGTGAAGTATGTGATGTCAAATGCAGTTACATAAACTCCCTCAACCTAGAACATTTTCTTATCCTCAAGCAACAACACAACCCAAAAATTATAACCCATAACTAAAAGGAGCTCAGCCGGTCAATCATTTGGCAAGCCATCAAATTGGCTAACTGATTTCATTATTAACTGAAACTTTGAGTAATGAAATGAATGACCTTTTACAGGGCTTGTATTAACTAAAATCACTATTTTAATGCATTATGATTGATGTGGTCTTCTACTTGCTCTCACTATAAATAAATCCCATTCTCACAGTTACCAATTATTTACCTTGGGACTGTGAAAGATATCACTCACACTCACAAAGAGTTCTAATCGTTCATAAACTAGCTATAGGCTTGCCCTTATTATTTCTAAGTTAGCTTTCAGCTGGTTTACTTGAATCAATTCACGAATTTGATTCTTCTTGTAATGAAGGTTTGAGAGCATGTAAGGTACATTTTAAAACTTAGTGACTGACTCCTTTTCTTTTCATACCCTCTTTTCTCTTTTTTCTTAATTTTTCTCTTTTACTGCTACTCTTTTTCAACCCCTTAGCATCAGTTTTTTACTTATATATACATGGATTCCTCCCCTTTTACTATTATTATTAATAGTATTATTTTATTTTATTTTATTTTTTAGATTTTTAATAAGGCTTCGTGATAGCCACGCTCAACCTAATAGTAAACTTAGGCTGAAAACATAATATTCACCATTAGACAAGGTCCAAGACAAAGCTTCATCACACATTCTAGCGATGTCTATCATATAGCCACCTCAAATTTGGTTCAATACTTGAATTAAGGTGCACAATATCTAAGGGAGAAGCAGGGCCTAAACAAAGTAGTCTTACTAAATAGGGGTCAACAAATGATTAATTTCAGAAAGACGGTTACATTTAGTGCGATCAAAATAGGGATCAAAATGGAAACTCAACAGTGTTTGGAGACTCTTTTAGGGCTGAGTGACTAATTAAAATAAGGCCTAGGATTATTTTCAAGTCAACCCAATTTCCACTAGCAAAAACTGAACCGAGAAAGTTCTGGATATCATGTAGACAACAAGAATAGACTAATTATGCTTTCCACTCTTAGCAAGTAGAATAAATTTATCAATCTAAACTTGTTCCAAAGACAATTTTGTTTCAAAAAACACAATTCATCATTACTCAAAAATTATAGTTTTTCACAAAAAATAGTTAACACACACATATATCCTTTGTTTCTCATATTATGACAATGCGTTTTTAATAGTTCACTTATTCCTTTGTGAGTTTATAATGCAAAAAATGCCTAACAATAATGCAACTATAAATGTAAAAACTATGCCAATTCTACTAGATAGCATGCTTGAGAGAAAAAAACATGATAACAAAAACCCTCAGACGAACAAAAAATATACTACCCCCTCCCCACATAAAACAAAATATTTTCCCAATGTATAAATCAAATTAAATGGGTTAGAAGTGTACCTACAACAGCCTAAGAAGTAGCATCATATGAATCAGGAAAAATTAGAGATGGTTGTTCTGCCCCTGCACTCATAGCACTTGTGGGTGCCAATATATTATGAGGAAGCTCAGTCTCACTATAATGGGTGCTCCACTCAACTATTCTAAATCTACTGATGTTGCACTAGAGGATGCACCTATTATCTACGCTCTTCTTCTGTCTTCATTCGTCACATAAGTCACTCTAGACTTCCTCATTGCTTCCTCTAGATCTTGATCTTCTCTCTTACTACTTCTATTTTATTTTTTTCTTCTTTTTGCATGTTTCCTCCTCAGGACTACCACCTTCCATAACAACTTTACCCTATGACTGCATTTCAGTTAGATCTAGTGTTCTATCCTCATCATCTAAATCTACTAGCTCCACTGTCATTGAGGCGACTAAAGTTAGCCTTGGTTCGACAATGTCACTACTCCTTGAGGTATCTCAAGTTCTAACTGAAACTTATTCCATTCAAACGGGCGCATAAGTTTTACACTCTCATTCATACATTCCTCTATGTTGTTAATTCATTCTTGCATTATATTGTATTTCTTTAAAGTGGTTATAAGTTTTTTGACCATTAACTGCTCCATTTACAATGTCAATATTTCAAGACACTTATTTTTCTTTACTTTGTTTACCAATTTTCAAGATCTATGGAGTAAAATGAAATGATAAAGGAGGAGGATGCTCTACTGGATGACTGGGTAGTAGGCCATGTGCCCTCAGCTCACTAGACTCCCCATGAGATGATGGAATAGTAGTTGTGTCAATAGATCAGATCCAACTGGATCCTCTGACCCCATCTGTGATATTGATGCTGCCCCACTCTTCTACTTCTTCATATCATCTTTTGAGAGATATTTATACCTTTCAATGTCATAGGTCCTTTCCGCATCAGTTTCCACATCAATACAAGGCAAAACGAGCACTTTTTCTTTCTTTCACATTTCATTCATCAAAAAGGGGTAGGGAAATATTATACCTTCTTGTAGGGCCCTCATTCTCATTTCCTTAGCGATTGTTCTACCAAAATTCAGCTTTTACTTAGACACCAAGATGGCCACCAAAACAACATCTTTATCAACAAATTTCTATTCTTCCTTAGGAAGATACACATACTCGCAACTGCTCATGAAAACTTAGCAATAAAACTAAGAGTCCTTATTTGCATCAGTAGACGAGGGTTGTTCAACCAAGCTAGCTCAAAATTAGGAAATATCTGGGTAAACTATTTTTCATTGGGTCTTGCAGTTGGTGTACTAGTAGACATAATACTGCTGGCTTGTAGAGGAAAATAATCATTACCAAATAACATCCAATTTATCGAATCCTTGGAGATGTCAACAACAACTCTCTAAACCTTAATTGTGCTCAAAATGGGAATATTAGAGGCTTTTTGACCCATGGAACTATTAACATGGTTAAAACAAACTATTTGAAGTCTACACGCAGCATGGTACTCTTTCTTTTTCTTTCCATGAGCTATTGAGAAGCTTGATAGTTCACATAAAATTCATAAACTACAATCAGATAATACTAGACTATAAATCTATTCATTCAACCCAACTAATATGCCTCAAAACTATTTCAATCTCCGAGTAGTCTAGAAGATGTGTAGTGACAATCCGGACTTCTTTCACAATGCTCCTCTTGAATTTTCCTTTAAAATTTGTGGTGAGCCCCTTAGAATATATCTTTTCAGACCTTTAGACTACCCACTGGGAGTCATCAAAGAATTTAGGGTTCTTACTTTTGATAACCTGATACACATCTGCTTGGAGATTTTTATCCAAGGCTTGTGGAGGTGTTAGATTCGGCTATCTAAAATTCTTTCATTTGTTGATTCCTTGCTACTTGATGTGTCCCATAAATATTCATTTTATTCCTCTTCATAAGAGTATATTACATCTTATTCAGGTCAAGTAGGCTCCTCAGCAGACCGTGTTTTACTTGACTTTAGTGTAGTTATTCTCTGCTCTGGACTGTATTGCTCATCTCTTAGGCCTCGTGAAAATTCACTTTGTTATCCATATCCTCTTTTTGTAGGATGTTTGGGAGGCATTGGTACCTATAGGTACATTTTTAGTATTGGTACTAATATCATCAAACCAAATATGAGGAGTTTAAAATAGATTAAAATCTTTTGGGCGAAAGGTTTGGATAGTTCATCCTTGGATGGATCATTCATCCACACCATCGTCTATCATTTACCAACTTATGTTCATTCAGATGAAAGGATTGGACGGTTCGTCCCAAGGTAGATGGTCCTTCCACCCCATCATATATAACTTACCAGTCTAGTTTCTTTCAAATGATATGTTTGGACGAGCAATCAAAAATCTGATGGCCCATCTGGCCTTTCATACCTTAACACTTAGTGCAATTATTTTTAACCAGATTAAAATCCTTTAGGAAATGAGTAACAGAAAATCATCTTACTTAAGATATCCTATCCAAACCCTCATCTGTTCAATACTTTCATACATTTATGCCCTATTAGATGAATTCAAATAACTAGACCACTCTAACCTCTAAGTATACGCTTTACAAAAACCAATTACTATGTAATTTGA
>JBDJHY010241541.1:0-10833 GCA_039654485.1 Withania somnifera
AACTGGGGGCTAAGCTTTACCCGCCTACGAAACCTCATAACTACCTTCATGGGCAAAACTCAAAGGAAGACCAAGTCACCAACACTGAACTCAAGGGGCCGAAGCCTACGATTTATGTAGGACTTCTTCCTACTCTACGATGCCCGTAGCGTATCCTGAATAAGTCTTACCCAATATGTATATCGCGTAACCAATCAAAACTCTAAAGTCGATCTTCATCACCACTAAACCAACCAACGGGTGATCTGCAATGCCTTCCATACAAAGCCTCAAACAGCACCATCTGAATACTGGACTGGTAGATGTTATTATACTAAAACTCTGCCAATGGAAAGTGCCTATCACAACTACCTTCAAAGTAAAAAACACAAGCACGCAATATATCATGAAGCACCTGAATGGCCCTCTCGACTGCTTATCCATCCACCGGTGAAACATTATACTCCAATAAACCTCTGTGCCTAACTCCCTATCAATCGACCTCCAGAACTGTGAGGTGAATTATGTACCCCGATCGGATATGATAGATATCAATACCCTAAGAAGTCTAACTATCTCATGGATGTATAACTCGGCCAATCTCTCTACACTCTAGGTCGAACGAGTCGATAGGAAGTAAACTGACTTAGTCAATCAATCTACAATGACCCAAATGCAATCAAACCCTATGGAAATACAGGGAAGGCCTATGACAAAATTCATAGTAATACGCTCCCACTTCCACTCAGGGATAAGGAGCCTCTGTATCTCACCGCCTAGCCTCCGGTGTTCAAAATTTACCTGCTGACAGTTTAAACACCGAGACACGAAGGACGTAATAGACCTCCTTATACCTTGCTACTAGTAATACCTCCCCAGATAACGGTACATCCTCATAATACATGGGTGAATCGAGTATCTGGAGCAGTGGGCCTTACACAATAAAGTCTGAATTAGATCACCAACCCTCGGAATAGCAAGGTGGCCATGAGCCCATAATACACCCTTAGAGTATTCTCTAATCAACATCATCTGATAGGGCCCTCTCTTTCAACTGAACTAAATGTGGGTCATCATACTAGCATAGTCGAATATGGTCAAAAAAGGACGATATGGACTCAATATGGGCAATAATTTGCTCCGGCGCTGAAAGATCAAACCTAACCATCATGTTGGCCAAGAACTAAACATCCCATGCCAACGACCGCTCAAAAATAGGAACTGCAGCTTTGGGCTCACCACGTTACTGAAGCTCACCACCTTCTGGCTCAAAGCATCGGTAACCACTTTAGCCTTGCCCAAATGGTAGAGAATAGTCAAATTGTAGTCCTTCAGGATATCAACCCATCTCTGCTGCCTCAAGTTAAGATTCTTCTGACTCAGAATGTATTGCAAGTTGCGGTGATCAATGAATACCTCGCAGTGGACTCCAGATAGGTAGTGCCTCCAAATCTTAAGAGCGAAAACCACAGCCGCCAACTCCAAAGCATAGGTGGGGTAGTTGCATTCATAATCCTTCAGCTGCTTCGATACGTATGGTATAACATGACCCTAGTGCATTAGAACACAACCCAGACAGGCACCCAAAGTGTCACAATATACAAGGTTGTCCCACAACTGGTAGAATAAGAACTAGAGTGATAGTCAGCAACTCCTACAGCCTCAAAAAGCTGGCCTCACACTCAGCTGACCACTGAAAAGGCACATCCTTCTATGTCAGTCTAATCAAGAGGGCTGCAATGGAAGAGAAACCTTAAACAAAATGATGATAATACCCTAACAACCCCAAAAAGCTATGAATCTCAGTGACAGACGTGTGTCAAGGCAAATCACAAACTGTTGTAACCTTAGCCGGATCAATATTGACACCGGCACCTGATACCATATAGCCCGAAAAGGAGACGAAATCCAACAAAAAACTCACAATTTGAGAACTTAGCATAGAGTTGCTCAATCCTCAAAGTCTGCAACACAAATCTAGTGTGCCCCTCATACTCGGCTTGACTCCTCGAGTAAACTAGTATGTCGTCGATAAAAACAATCATGAATGAGTCCAAATATGGTCATCCTAAAC
This sequence comes from Withania somnifera, assembly GCA_039654485.1. NCBI lineage: Eukaryota > Viridiplantae > Streptophyta > Magnoliopsida > Solanales > Solanaceae > Withania > Withania somnifera. The sequence goes on from JBDJHY010241541.1 coordinate 2,054, forward strand.
GACATCACAAGAAACTCATAGTGTCCATACCTCATTTGAAAAGCTGTCTTTGGGACAGCCTCAGCTTGAATCCTCAACTGGTGGTAGCCAGACATCAAATCAATCTTAGAGAACACCGTGGCTCCATAAAGCTGATCAAACAAATTATCGATAACGGGCAGAGGATACTTATTCTTAATAGTCACCTTGTTCAGATGCCTATAATCAATACAAATCCACAAGGACCCATCCTTTTTCTTTACAAAGAGCACCAATGCACCCCACGATGATACACTATGACAAATAAAACCAACGTCAAGAAAATCCTGTTATTGAACACTCAACTCATGAAGCTCAGTCGGTGCCATATGATAGGAGGAATAGAAATAGTCTTGGTGCCCAACTCAACCTTATTAGAAAGTCTATATCCCGCTCTGGTGGATGGCTAGGTAGATCAAAAGGAAAAACATCGACAAACTCGATAACTACCGGCACGTCTCAGTGGGAAACGGACTCAGCACTGATATCTCTAACGTAGGCCAAATAAGAATAACAACCTCGAGTAATAAGTCTACGGGCTCGACAATAAGAAATAACCCAAACCGATGAACAGCTAGTGGGGCTGCGCCACACTACAGAGAGCACACTAGGCAAAGATAACTTCACAGTCTTCGCATAACAATCCAGGACCGCACGATAGGAGGACAAGCAATCCATGCCCAAAATCATATATAAATCAAACATATATATCTCAATCAAGTTAGCCCACATGTCGTGACCCTAAATAGTCACAAGACAAGCCCTATATACCTGATCTACCACTAAGGTCGCCCAGTTTACAATGCACATAAATAAGCCTAGCCTAATTAGGCACCGACAGAGTCCCCAAAATGCATGCACCATGGGTACAAAGCTCTAACATAGTCGATGTCACCCGAAACTATACAATTATGAATCCACAAATCAAAACATGAAAAATGAGACCCATATTGCAATTAGCAACCCGGGTCGACAAAGCGGGCCCCATAACCTAGAAAATTAAACTAAATATACAAGCATGGAGCCCTCAGCTCAGGGGACTCGTGATTCGAGCTTAAGGAGATAAGGAATCGAAGGAAAAAAACAAGGTTTAAAGTAAAGAAATAAAACATTCTACATATTCTAAAAGAGGATAAAAGAACGAGAAATACCTGAGAAAACTTGCTCCATGAACTTACACGATCTCATCCGCAACTCCCCACCACTCCCCTAAGATTAAAACACTCAAAAACCAGCTCCAAGGTTCTAGCTAATGCAATAAATAAAAAAATAAAATAGTTGAAACATGAAGGGGGTGAACCCCTTTATATAGACAACCTAGGCGCTAGGGCGCCCCTTTGATCGCTGGGGCGACCTTGCCAGGGAAAAAGACGGCTCGTTGAGGTGGCCTCACCAGGGTGAATCCCTGGGTGCTGAAGAGATGGTGTAGGGGAAGCCCAAGGGTTGCTGGTGCGGTCTATGACTTGCAGCCAAACTCAACAAAACAATAATTCTCCAAGGGGCCTAAAACGAGCATCCCGAGTCTAATTCTAGCAAACCAAAAATGCATTTTGGGTTAAAAACATACTACGGACTCAAAGGAATCGATGAAATGACAACTACCACAGAAAAAGACGAAAAGTAAGGAAATGACCAAACGGGTCATTACAACATCCACCACTAAAATGGACTTTCATTCTCAAAAGTCGAGAAAGGAGTAGTACCTTAAGGCTCGAACAAAAATGGATACTGGTCCTGTATATCATGCACTATCTCCCAGGTAGCTCGACTGGTTGATATGCCCAACGAACCTTCACTACTGGAATCACCTTAGCTGCCTCACCTCCCTATCTATAATAGCCTCAAGCTCTTCAATATAAGTCAAGGTATCATCAATCTGCACAGCCTCTTATCGAAGGACATGGGACAAGTCCGGTATATAGTGGTAGAGCATCCATACATGGAGGACTGAATGAATTGCAGCTAACTCAGGTGGTAAGACAAGTCTGTAGGAAACCTATCCAACTCTCTGTAAGATCTCATAAGGCCCAATGAACCGGGGGCTAAGTTTTCCCCATTTACCAAACCTCATAGTTCCCTTCATGGGCGAGACTAGAAGGAAGACTTAGTCGCCAATACTGAACTCGAGGGGCTGAAGCTTACGATCCACATAGAATTTCTACCTACGTTGCACTGCCTATAAACTATCCTGAATAAGTATGACCTGATCTGTAGTATCGCGGAGCCAATACAAACTTTAGAGTCGATCCTCGCTATAACTAAATAGACCAATAGGTGATATGTAACAGCTTCCATACAAATCCTCAAACGACGCCATCTAAATACTGGAGTAGTAGCTGTTATTATACAAAAATTCTGTCAAGGCCAAGTGCTTGTCCCAACTACCTCCAAAGTAAAAAAAACATAGGCACACAACACATCATAAAATACCTGAATGGTCTTCTCGGACTACTCATCTATTTATGGGTTAAACATTATACTCAAATCAACCTTTGTACCCAACTCTCTCTGAATCGACCTCTAGATCCCGAGGTAAACTGTGTGCCTCAATCAAATATAATAAATACTGCTACCCGATGAAGTCTAACTATTTCGTGGACATATAGCTCGGCCAATCTCTCTACACCAGGTCAAACGATTCTGTAGGAAGTGAGCTGAATTTGTCAATTGATTAACGATGACCCAAATGTAATCAAGCCCTATGGAAGTATGGGAAAGACTGTGACCAAATCCATAGTAATTCGTTCCTATCTCCACTCAGAGATAGGGAGTCTCTACATCTTATAGCTCGATCTTTAATACTCGAACTTCACCTGCTGACAGTTCAGGCACCAAGGCATGAAGGATGCTATAGACCTCTTCATACCTCGCCACCAGTAATGTTGCCTCAGATCGCAGTACATTCTTGTAATACTGAGTGAATAAAGTATCTGGAGAAGTGGGCCCCACATAACAAGGTCTGAATCAGATCACCCACCCTTAGAACAGCAAAGCAGTCATGAACCCATAATACACCCTCAGATCCAGCCTACCCCAATCAAAATCACCCGATAGGACCCTCTATGTCAACTGAACTAAATGTGGGTCCTCATACTGACACTGTCTAATCTGGTCAAACAAGGATGATCTGGACTTAATATGGGAAATAATCCACTATGTTGCTAAAAGATCCAACCTAACCATTATGTTGTCTAGGAAATGAACATCCCCAGCCAGTGGTTTCTCAGAAATAAGAACTGCAACTAGGCTAACCAAACTCACCACCTTCTCGATCAAGGCATCGACAACCACATTAGCCTTGCCCAGATGGTAGAGAATAGTCAAATTGTAGTCCTTCATGAGCTCAACCCATATATGTTGCCTCAAGTTAAGATTCCTCTAACTCAGAATGTACTGCAAGTTACGGTGATTAGTAAATACCTCGTAGTAGACACTATATAAGTAATGCCTCCACATCTTAAGAGCAAAAACTACCGCCGTCAACTCTAAATCATGGGTAGGGTAGTTGTGCTCGTAATCCTATAGCTGCCTCGATATGTATGCTATAACATGGCCCTGCTGTATCAGACACAACCCAATTCAATACTCGAAGAATCATAATACACTGTAAATGGCTGGCCCTCAACTTGTAGAACAAGAATCAGAGTAGTAGTTAGCAACTCCTTCAGCCTCATAAAGTTGGCCTCACACTCAGTTGACCACTGGAAGGGCACATCCTTCCGTATCGGTCTAGTAAAGGGTGTTGAAATAGAAGAGAAACCTTGAACAAAATGATGATAATAACCTGCCAACCCAAAAAAGTTATGAATCTCAATGACAGACGTAAGTCGAGGCCAATCACAAACTATTGCAACCTTAGCCAAATCAACACTGACACCCGATGCCACATGGACTAGAAAGGAGATGGACTCTAGCCAAAACTCACACTTTGAGAACTTGGCATAGAGTCTCTCAATCCTAAAAGTCTGCAACACAACTCTCAAGTGCCCCTCATGCTCGGATTGACTCCACGAATAAACTAGTATGTCATCAATGAAAACAATCATGAATGAGTCTAAATAAGGTTGGAACACCCTATTAATCAAATACATGAAAGCTCCAAGGGCATTAGTCATCCCAAATGACATCACCAGAAACTCATAGTGCCCATACCTCATATGAAAAGCTGTGTTCGGGACAGCCTCAGCCTGAATCCTCAACTGGTGGTATCCAGACATCAGATCAATCTTAGAGAACACCGTGGCTCCTTGAAGCTAATCAAACAAATCATCGATATAGGGTAGAGGATACTTATTCTTAATAGTCACCTTGTTCAGATGTCTATAATCAATACTCATCTGCAGGGACCCATCCTTCTTCTTTACAAACAGTAACGGGGCACCTTACAACGATACATTAGGATAGATAAAGCCTTTGTTAAGAAATTCCTGTAGTTGCACACTCAACTCATGAAGCTCAGTCGGTGCCATATAATAGGAGGAATAAAAATAGGCCTAGTGCCCAGCTCAACCTCGATAGAAAGTCTATATCCCGCTCTAGTGGAAGTCCAGGAAAATTAGTAGGGAAAACATCGACAAACTTACTAACAACCGGCATAGTCTCAAGGGAAAGGGATATAGCACTGGTATCTTTATTGCTCTTAAGATGGTTACCTGCCTCGTGGGACCTCAAAGCCTACTGGATATTGGTTTTTTTGGTGACTTGTACTCATATTGCACTTATATTCCCCCAGTACAGATCCAAGTACTAGCGCCCGACGTCTATTCACGGATTGCCATTTGTGCTTTCTAGTTATAGACTTCGGAGATACAGGGTGAGCTTTGGCATCCAACTATTCATGCTCTCCTCAGCTTGTATTGACAGGCTTGTAGTATATATCTTGTACTTGTACTCTGTATTTAGTGGCTCTGTATTTATTTACACTTATACCAGGGTTTGAGAGTTTTGTTGATTCTATTGTACTATTCCACTGTTTGGGCTATATCTCCTTTTTTGTACTTGTTTATTGTACTTGTGCATTTAATTTTAATATAGCAGTCCTCCACTTTAACTTCGATCTACCGGGTGGTTCTCTTACTGATGGGATATGAGGTGCCATTATGATCTGAGAAATTGCTTCGTGACACATTGTGAGTTTTTGCAAATGTCATTTGGGTTGACTAATTCCCGAAAAACATTCATGGAGTTGATGAATGGTGTGTTCCATTCTTATCTTGATTCTTTTATTATTGAGTTCATTGATGATATCTTGGTGTATTCCAAAAGTGAGGCTAAATTATGTATAACATTTAAGGATTGTGCTTTAGAGATTGAGGGATAAAAAGTAATATCTAAATTCTCAAAGTATGAGTTTTGGCTCAACTATGTGGTGTTCTTATGGAATGTAGTATCCAAGGAGGATAATAGTCGATCCAGTGAAAAGTAATGCTATTAGAGATTGAACGAAGCCTACTTCACCCATTGAGATTAGTTGTTTTATAGGATTAGCTAACTGTTATAGGGTTTTTTTTCTATTGCAGCTCCGTTAACTCGGTTGACTAAAAAGAATGTGATTTTTCAGTAGTCCAATGAGTATAAAGAGATCTTTAAAAAAATCAAGTCTTTACTGACTTCCGTACTTATTCCGACCTTATCTATGGAGGGTGAGGGTTTTTACTATGTATTGTGATGCTTCTAGGATTGGATAGGGTAGTCTGTTGATGCAAAAGGAAAGATTATGGCCTATGTTTTGAGGCAGTTGAAGACCATGAAAAGAATTATCCTACTCATGATATGAAGTTGACAGTAGTAGTCTTTATGTTGAAATTGTTAAGGTTTTACTTGTATGAGGTGCATTGAAAGGTGTTCACTAATTATAAGAGTCTCCAGTACATCTTCAATCATAAGGATTTAAAGTTGAGACAACAAAGAAAGTTGGATATTTTAAAAGACTATGACATGACTATATTATATCATTCGAGCAAGGCTAATGCCCCTAATAAGAAGTCGATGAGTATGGATAATCTTACTTCGATTTGGGTAAATGAGCGAACTTTGGCTAGGGATGCTCAGAGGTTAGCCAATAGCTTCATGAGATTGGAAATTTTTAGTGATGAAAAAGTTCTCATCCACTTTAGGGAATGGTGTAGAGACAACATCTTTATTCTCATGATTTTTTATTAGAAAATCATCATTTTCTTCGTCCATGAGAAGAGAGAAATTAGTTCAAAATATTTCTTAAAATATTTCTCTCAATATTGCTGTTGCTAGAGCATATTCAAAGCTTTTCCAGTATATTGACCTCATTGATCATAGCTCATTATAGTTTTAACTGAGAAGCAATTCTGATCATAACAGAAATACTCATAAATAAACCTAAGGTTGTGTAGCCTTAAATGCATCTAATTATATCGTGGTTTTGAGAAGAATGACTAACTTCAAGTGATCATAATTTTTTTTTCATATTATTCTGCAAAGCTAGTGTATTCTAAATGGTGAAATATTCAATTTTCGAAACATCTGTTAAGATAATAACATAGGAATATCATTGCTTTAGTATAATCTTGTCTTGATGTTCTATATTTATCCTTACTGGTGTCTCCAGAACCTCTTCGATTCTGCACTTTCATGGGACTTAATAAGAGAGAAAGATTCAGCTTTTAAGGAATGCTTAAATTATTTTTCTTTCTAAATTTATTCAAAATTTAGAAAGTTATCTTTTTGACATTATTCTTCACATCTAAATGGATTTACAATGTCAAACATCCATGAAAGATAGTTTTTTACACGAAATATCAAAGGCAACAAACTCAAATTTTATAAAATTACCCATAAATTAGAGAGAAGAAAAAAAATATCTTAACCTTTAAAATAGTATCTTGAGACGGTAGAATTTCATAGCGTGCTACAAAATTATAAATATAATAAAAAGAATATTGTAGAGAGAAAAGAGATAAGAAAGAGAGTTTTATTTCTTTTGAAGAATGATAATATAATGAAGAGAAACAAATTGACTTGAAACTAAAATTAGTATTCGTAAATTTTCTATATGGAAATAGAGATTCAATATAAATCAAATATATTTATAACAATAGTGAAGTTTTCATTATATTAAAGAAGTACAATAATACCAAGTGAAACTCAAATTCTGGTGAAACAAAATCCATTGGTGATTATATTCTATGGAATTTGAATTTATTATTATGGAGTTGATTGAGGCTGAATGGATACAAAAAAAAATAGAAGTTGCGGGGAGCTCTTAGAGCATTCCAATTATAATAAAACTAACATTAATTTAGTGTTTATACGTTATGGCTGCCAAACAACAATAGCTGAGAAAAAAATATTTTTTAATGATAAAAATAAATACATTCATTTGAAACATAATATAATAAAGTTGTTGAAGTGAGATAAAATTAGTTGCATAAATTATGTGAAGTGAGAAGTGAATTTGATTAATTTATAGATTAAAAAAATATCAAGGTAAGTGATTTTTTGTTTATTTTAGAAGATCAATAATAATGGTAACTCAGCCTATATGATTGGTAATTCAAGGAAGTAGATTTATATGAATGATAACAAGTCATAAGTTAATTAAGTATAAAGTGCTAAGTTATGTCCCTTATTTGATGTGTGAATATACTATAATATTACAAGACAAAGTGAGGTTGAGTTAAATTCTTAATTCAATTCATATCATTTATGTGATGTATTGCTTTGTATATTCTTTATAGATAATTTATTGCGCCGTAAAATAATTGATGATTGGAGCTTTATGAATATAGAATTGTTGTAAACTTAATGACAAACTTTTAGAGCGATCATAAATATCAGGCGTATTCATGACCTATTAACAAAACTGTGGCATAAAATAAAGTGTGTGGGCATAATGTGATTAATAAGACATGAACTTACAAAATAATTCTAAACCTCACCAATTAATTTGTAAATTTAATTTTATCTTATCTACATATAATCCATACTCTAAAATACACCAAATTCGACCCATTATGCTCATTTATGAAAACACAACAAAACTTTTTATTTCATTTCACTTTTTAATATTCTATTTGAGATATATGAGACATTATTAGAAAAATAAATGTGATATCTCAAAAAGAATTTTTTTCATAATTCTTATTTAAATTTATTTTTTAATGTGTTTTATTAGTTAAATTGATCAGAGCCTTAGTCATTATATAATTAGAATAGTCATCACTTGGCTATCAAATTCAATCTTTAATCAATTTTTAATATTTTTTTATGTCTATTTTATAATATCGACTATCTGTACTCTATAATTAGAATAAAACTCAGATAATAAATTCCTTGAATTGTTCTATTACATTCATTCTAGTGCACTATTTTTGACCAAATACTTATTTTACATTAATTAGCCGTTAGTGTTGAATCTTCACCTATATATATATATATATATATATATATATATATATTCTCCATAGAATTTCCGACAATAAAAGACCTCACTCTATTATGTATGTTCTATCTAATATAATGTTAGTGGAGCGAAAAAAGATGAGAGAAAATGAAAAAGATTCCTCATTTTCAGCTGTAAATATAATTTGCAATTAAATAATATTTCATTGCAACTCTTTACAGTTCATGTCACAGTCTTTGGCCTACTTTTTGTTTTCTCTCCCTATTTCACTTCCCTTTTCTATCTCTGCCGTTAGTGACAAGCACGCCTGGCAACAAATCATTCCCTCCAACCCCCGACTTTCTCTCTCCCTCTCTCGAACGTATATTACCATAGATATACTCTT
>JBDJHY010241552.1:0-10833 GCA_039654485.1 Withania somnifera
GGGCTTAGGTGGGGCACCTATGACATGCTTGGTAACAAGGTCCATTTGGGTCATTAGTCTGCCTATTTTTTTTAAGGTCGTCATTTTGCCTCATGGAATAGCCACTCGGAGATAAGAAGGGAGCACCCGCTGTCACCTGGGCATCCCGAGTATGCCACGCTATGTTGTTAGTAGCCAACTTATCAAGTAGAAAACAAGCCAACCCAAATGTTGCATTCGCCATGGATCCCCTTACGAGGTTGTCCGCCAAGGTATTGTTCAAAGGATTGAGTGCTTTATAGAAAACCTGAAGTATCACTTTGTACGATAAATAATGGTCATGGCATTTTTCCATAGCTTTGTTGAACCTCATCCAAGCCTCATGCAAAGGCTCTTGGTGACTAGATCTAAAGGTGGTAATAGCATCTCGAAGTTGAATCATGCAAGATGGTGAAAAGAATCTTTCCAAGAAAGCCCTTTTTAGGTATTCCCACGTAGTGATCGAGCAATGGGGAAGTTCCCCCAATCATATTGCAGCTTCTCCGATTAGGGAGAATGGAAAGAGCCTCAGCCGCAGAGATTCTTGAGAGATGTTGAAAATCATAAATGAGTTGCACACTTCCAAAAAGTTCTTTAAATGTGCATGTGGGTCTTCGTGTGGAAAGTCTATGAATAATCCTTTCATTTAAAGTAGATGCAACATTGTGCTTGTCATATGAAAGTCAGTTTGAGGAAGCCGAATGACATTTGCGAATCTAGTGTCGTTTATGTGCTTATTTTCCACATCAGGGCCACCCCAATTGTATGAGTGGCTTTCATGGCTACTCCTACTCATATCATCACCTGTTTGAGCACAAGAGAAAAACCATGTGAAATTCGGTTAATTAGTCACAAGAAGTGAACAATTACACTAGTAAAGTGAAACAAAACTTTTCACTCCTCGACAACGGTGCCAAATATAATGACGTTCAATTGCACTTTCAAAATCAATTGAAATGTGCACGCGATCGTTGTCAAGTATAACCCAACGGGGAGTGAATTAGCCTATGTTCACAACAGTGTAATGGTTCACTAAGTACTGCTAATTGACTTGATAAAAAGAGAAAATAAAAATGAGGGTGTGTTTTAGTACTATGATATTTGAGTTTTCAAGCCTTCACAAGACGATGAGTTAACAAATACAAATGTTATAAATTTGTTGGGGTTTAGCTACTTGGGGATGTGCATAGATACTATTCGTTAGTGGCAAGGGAGATAGGGAATTTGACTTAATTAATGTGTGTCAATGTTGTGTAAGCTAGGTTATAAGTGAACACGTAAACATCTCTATTTTATGATTCGTAGTGTTCATGTCAATCTCTCGAAAGCACGAGCACACCATTAAATGCAACCTTAAGCCTCACTATCTAGCAACCTATCTCTAGTATGCTAGTTAATCGGAACAAATCCAACCAGTGCTATTGACAAACCCGCAAGCATAACTCCACTCTCATGGCTCCTACATTTGACTACACAATGACTTAGAGGTTGCAACCACCAATTCAATACAAAACATGGGTTTCCCAATAGACCCAACACATACACACGCTAATTAATCAAACACCCATCACCCATAACTATTAACTAAAGCATATCATTAGCAATCCCCAAGTATAATGGATTAGCTACACATAATTAAGGAGGAAGAATGGTTAACATTGAGAGACACATAATCAAACATAGTTCCAATGTTTCGGTCATAATCTTCTTCTTAAATTAATACAATATCCAAAACCATTAAAACTTGAAATAAAATCAATCAACGTTTTTTTTTTGCTTTTCTCTCTTGTATCTATCTCTAAAATTCGTTCTTTCTCTCTAATTTTTGTTTTTCCTTCAGAGTTTGAACAAAATTCCTTTTATACTTTACAGATTTTCATAACGGCGGTCACTTAGATCTACTGTCGTTATCATTGGTTAGCTACCGTCTTTGGTAGCAGACCCTGTTTCTATATTTGGGACGATGGTGCCGCCTTTGGGGACGATGGTGACCGTTGTTGGGGACGGCGGTTCGCCAACTAACGAGGAGGTCTACCATCTTTTTCAGTCTCTGATGTTACCTTCCTGGCTTGTATGGCGGTGGTTGCAGTAAGACGACGATCCACCGTTAGGGATGGCAATCCACTTTTCATCCGCCATAAAGATATTTTGTTCTCCAAACTCTGCATTTCATCTCTAATTTATTTGGTTCCTTAAAAATCATGTACTTACCTGAAAATACACCAAGCTAACGTCAGAAGTTGACACAATGGTGATGAAAACAAGCATTTAATGATGCAATTAGACGTAATGAGTGGTTTTTAGGCCACTCATCAAGATTCCTTTCACTCACATGTCTAAATTACGATTTTTAAGTCAAATTCTATGATCCTATGAATTAATTCTTACCCAAATTTAACCCCATGTTTGAAATTCAGTTTTATATGATGATTTCCTGGTTATGAATATATTTTACAAGCTTTATCATGATTTTACTTGGTTATATCATAGTGTTGAGATTTTTTATGTCTAAGCATGATTATAGTTTTTAGTCTAGTTTCTTGTAAAGGATTTGTCCTTGGACATGGAATCAGTTATTATCAAAATTTCTCCCTTGGTTACATGCTAGTATACAATCCAATTTAATTTTGAGGAGTCTTTGCATGTCTGATTCATGTTTCCAGCATTTGCTAATGTTATACCTAAAATAGCATCTTTTAGACATAAATTAAGCATATTCAATATTTTAGGATTAAATTGATCAGAGACTCAATTGACTCAGTATGACTAGTACAGGCTTAAATGCAACATTATTTTACTAGTCCAGTTCTGTACTTTATAATATCTAGTAGTTCAGTTTTTGAGAGTAGTATCACCAAGCGGATAGGGGATTATGTCTTCCGCTAGTAGAGGTTGACACCCTAGTCATAGAACTACGTTTCCATCATAGGATTTTAGCAAGATAAGCTCAGTTTAGTGGATCCACAGTTATCAGGTCCCTTACCTTGGCAAGTATCGGACACCCTCTTTCAGTTTGGGGGACAGTACACTAAACTCCATGAGGCTCACATGGTTTTTTTTATTGAGAGTTTCTCCTACTTTTGTTCAATTATATAGCTTAAGTCACAAATATCAGCTATATTATTCAGTTCACAGCTCCAGTGTTCAGCATTGTTTATGGCTACAAATTCTAATGAAAAAATTTATCAGTTTTTAGTTCAGACAAGTTCAGTGATTATAATGTATTAATTTCAGCATAGTTCACAAAATACTTGAGTTATTGCACTTTTATTCATGCATTTACCCCTACTTACGATTTCATATATGACCGTTGTTTACCCCATCTATCGTATTTAAGTATTTTATACATATACTTGTACATTCATGTTACTTCTGCTTATGCCTACGTACTCAATATATTTCAGATTTACTAATGCATACTCTTTGCCTACATTCATTATGTAGATTCAGGACATTCGTCTCAAGTTTAAGTATAGTTTGGATCTCCGTCCAATAGACTTCTAGTGTTGAGTCCTCATGGTTTGAGGGTTCTGATCTCTAGTCAGAAGCTTCTAGATTTTTTAGTTATTTCGTACTACCTATTTTCAGTATTTTTTTTATGAGTTAGAAGTTTGTTCTAACCGGATATTTTTATGCAATAGAGGCTTTCAAACATGATATTTAGTATATTCAATTTTTGGTGTTTGACTATTTCATTGTTTCATACTATTTCAGATTCATGCTACACAAACTGCTCATTAGAGCTACTAGCTCTGTGGTTGTTGTTGTAATAGTATGGTACTAACTCAGGATTAGTTGATAGTCGTTTGAAATTCTTAACATTGTGTCCCGTTTAGGATGTAGACTCGGGGCATGGCAAGGATAATCTTGGGAGTGACAAACATGATATCAGAGCACAAGGTTCAAGAGTCCTAAGATGTCTAAAAGTCACGTTTAGTAGAGTTTACATTATAAGCGTGAAGCGCATCATATTTATAACAAAGAGGTTGAAGAGTGTTTGGGTAAAGTTCACTTCTTTCGTATATTCTTTTGCGTGATATATCTTAACTCTATATTTTTTACTCTAACATCTATATTTTTTACTCTAACTTATGCTTTATGCATTCTTTAATGCCGCCAAACAGGACATCCTGTCAAAGGACCGTTGCTGCCACTAAAGTCAATACTTCTTGTGTGCTACCAACCCACACCATGGCTACCAAAAATAGGCCCTTGCAAATGGGCCTAATGAGAATTCCTAGTATCCTTCTCCACCTCCTCCGGTATCGACTAGATAGATCAAGGGTACTAATGGATCGAGTGCCTACTCTTCTACCACTGAGGCTCTAATACAGAGTTCCACAGCTCCATTCAGATGTTCACACAACTTGTGTCTGCTCAGTCCAACCGCCAGGACACCTAAGCTGCCACCCCTGTTCTCAGGGCCAAGTCCCATTTCATGGGCCCAGAGCCACCGGATGGCCACCCCAGGTCACCGGAACAACACCACAAGGTGTGAAATACCATGGCACACAAAACCCAACCCATCCACTAATTTATCTTTTGATAGCAAATTAACATAATAGACCTGCAATCTTGAGACAATTTCAAAGGAATTCTCAAATTTGAACAACATATCACAAAATTCGTTCAATGAAAGGTAATAGGGAGTTTCCTTCATCCAAAGACAATGTTAAATAAAAAATATTTGTATTAATTACAATGGAGAAATTTAATAATTTTCACCCATTTTAATAGTCATCTTGTCCACCGGTCCCAATCAGGTAAGGTGCAAAACTTGATATTGTGAGATTCAATTTATTATCAACTAATTAAAGAATTTCTTCAACGGACTCTGCATGCTTCCTAATCAATTACCAAGGAGCAAATGGATAGGCATCTGACTTAAGAGACTTATAAAGGCATTTCTACGCAAGTAACAAAGTTATAACTCTGTAACCGGAAAATAGTTTATTAAATCTGAAGTAATTGGAATAAAATAAAAACAAATACATCAACCATTCGTAGCTCTAATAAAAATGATTAAATCATGCGTGTGGATTTTACCATCATAGCAAGCACCAACTATATTTGTGCCAAAGCTGAGTATCAGATCTTTCATGAGATTTTAATGAAAGTTTTAGTTGGAGAAATAACTGTGAAATGAGTTTGGTTCAAACTGAGTCACCGTAGGAAATGGGTGGTTTTCTTAAGGAAATTGATGTAAAATAAGGAGGCTGTGGTTTATTTTAGTGAGAGGTTGTCACATGTCCTCAGTTAAATATAAGGGTATATTTGTATTCAAATTATAACAGAATGGTCTGAAAATATGACGAAGGATATGAGTGAATTATTTTTATAAATTCGAAAATATATTTAATCCTTTGTCAAAAATAAAATAATAATTTTACTATACCACTTTTATTTATTATGAGTCATCCAAATAGTAAAAAATAAATAGCATTAATAAGAAGATGATAAATTATTTTTTACTTCTTTGGTGTTATATTACTTGGCTTCTGTTGATATGACCAAAAAAAAAAGAGTAGTCTGATACACTAAGTTCCCGTTATGTACAGGATTCGGGGAAGGGTCTGACGCATTCATTAAAAAATTTAAATAGAATTATATTTTACTAAACTGACTTTATTAACAAGGCTTAAAATATTTTGGGTCATTTGACTTAATTTGAAAATTTTCATCAAAGAAAGAGTATACGTACGACGGGAGTATATTTGGTCCGAAAATATAATTATAGGGATATATTTGGCCAAAAAATATGATAAAAATCAATTTTAGCCAAGTTTTAAAAGTAGAGGGGTAAATTTGACCCCTTTCCCTTCTAAATTTAATATTACTACTTTGTATAGTTAAACTTTAATTAAAATTGTATTTTGCTGAACTGACCTAATTAATAACATTTAAATCTTAAATTTAATAATTACTACTTCGTATAGTTATTTAATAAAATTCTCTTAGTTTCATAAATTTATCAAGTAAATTGAAATAACTTTTTTAGCATTGGAGACAATAATATGAAGTGTAACCACTAAAGAATGCGATGGATATAGGACAACTCCTCCCTTAATCAGAGGTTTCGAACTCAATTCCTAAGTGTGAAACCCTCGATTTACATTAATCAAACTCTATTATGGATACCCTGTTAGGACCGAACTTTAAGACGAAAACCATCATATTTACCCAAGATCTATCACGTCAATCATTAAGAATATAAGACTAGATGCGAAAGTCTATTTGAATTCTTAGGTCTAATAGCCATAACGATTATTGTGTTTGTGCGGTTAGAATAGTCTTCCAAACCAAGACGTAGGCAACTCGTTCTTTCCAACGATGGAATATTAGAAAGAAAATCCTACCTCTGATTCGGGGACTATAACCCTATCTTTATAAAAGTATAAATTAGGTAATTCTAGTTTAGTCCATCATAAAATCAGAAATTATATTTTGATATTTACACATGTGACCCCTTACTTTATGAGGTGTCTTTTAGACCGTTAACTTTAAACGTTAGCCGATCACTTTAATTTTGGTCAACCTTTTAATGATAGCAACCAATATACATTCATTCTTAATACATTATATGTGTACGTCCATAAAAATTCTAATAATATCCCACTTGGACTACACATATATGTATAAATAACTTTATAAATGTATGTCACCTTATAAATTCAAAATAATTGCTACATAATCTGAAGTACCTCAAACAATCTCGTTCATCAAATCATGCCAATATTGAACCAAAGCGGATTTTGTTACATTTATCGTAACTAAACCTTCCTTGATCACAATACCAACATAACCAACTGATATAGATCAAATATGGATGTATAGCATGAAAATTACATGCATTGTGATCTAACCATACCTATTTTCAACTGGTCCTCCTAAAAAGAAAGTCAGAGCGGATAATAAATCCAATACTTAATTCTTACAGAAATAACTTTAAAATTCTTAAATTGAAATTATAAGCTGAACCTTAAACTGAAGATGGAATTGTGCCTATATAAAGAACGTTCAAAAGGTTACAAACTCCAAAGATGAATATCCTGAAATGACATCACATCTCTATGAGCAGTATGCTCATAAAATATTTTGGGTGGCAGTCCCTTAGTAAGTGGACCCACAACCCTGGAGTTTGTACCAACATGTTCTATAGATACCTAACCATTATGTACTCTTTCTTTAACAACCATGAGCTTTATGTCAATGTAATTTGACTTTACCAAACTCCTGTTATTATTGAAATACAAGACCGCCAATTAATTGTCACATAATAACTGATATGAGCACAGATAACACTTACTCGTCCCGACCTCTCACACGGAGTCAGGCAAAAGAGTTGCAGGCATTGCAAGCTATCATGCGGAAAAGTGACACCTAGAAAGGCCTTTTCAAGCCATGTCAAGGGGTATTCAACCTATGGGAAGCTTGTGAGTAGCAAGATGTGAAGATTCCAGAACTTGAGGGGCTTAATTAAAGATTCCAAAACTTTGGGGGCTGCTGTAAGATGCCAGAGCTTTGGGGGACAAAGTGACATTATTGAAAACTTCTAATAACTATAAATATTAGAGTTTGCAGTATTTCGTTAGCGAGACGTTGCTGATAAAACATTGGAACTCTTTGAGAGTGTAGTTCATAACCTAGTGTAGCTTAGCGTAATTTAGCGTAATCTTAGTGAGTGATTGAGGATGGATTCCCTTAGTTGTGACCATAACTTCTTTGAACATTCAATCGAAGGATTTTCATTTTGTGGATTCGATATTGGTTTCCTAGATTGCGTGTTGGAATTTATATCGAATTCACAGGTTCAATTAAAAGGTGAGGGTAACCAGTCCCTTGCTCATAAATAGGTGAGTTTCTTGTAAATTTCTGCATATCTTTTCTTTTTGTTTCTGTCTCCCCCATGTTTTTTGTGCCTCTTATACCAATTTGCATCATTTGGTATCAGATCTTAGGCTATTAATTCGTTCCATCGAAATACAGTCCTTGGTTTATAAACAGAAAAAGTAAAAAAAAAAGATGAAAATTCGAAATTCTTGGAAAATTTCCAAAATATTTGAGTATTTGGTTGTTCTTGGTGTTGTTGAACATTATATTCTTGTTCCTTAGTTTTCTAGTATCCGTGTCTTCACTTTTGAATCAATCCGGGTTGGTTTTGGCAATTTACTATTGTTAACCTTGAAGTTCTTGAATGTGTTGAACTAGGGTTCTTGGGGATAGCATTCTGGGTGTGTATTGTGCATAAAATGTAGTGGAGTTTTTTCCCCATTTCGAAGAGAGCACATGGTCAAAATTTGGTACAATTTGGAGCACGTTTGAAGGTAGCTAGGGTTGCAAAACTCAAGAACTTGTTCTTGGAAAGAAAGTGGTGTTTGATTTGTTTCTTGCAAGTATTGTTAGTGTTTTGGTGTTTGGGGACTTATATTTTATTACATTGAGGGATACCTAGGTCCAAACAAGTGTTGAAGACCAAAGAAAGTTTGTTTGGAGCTTGGCGAACAGCCTTGGAGTAGGCGAGCTGCTTACTTGGCCACCTCTCACTTCCTCCCACCTTTATACCTTAAACAGACCCTTTTTTTGGATAAACCCACTTGTCAAGCTATCGTAGAACAAACGAATCGCCCAAATTTTCCTAGCCTAAGCCATCCAAAAACCAACTCCTAGGTAGTCTGCTTTCTCTTAGGCAAAGCCCTTTGGGCGAGTCGCCTACTCCTAGGCCAACTGCCTCCTTGTTTTGCCTTAAAACAGCCCTAAAATAGTGACTTTCACTTGGGTGAAGCCTTGTAGATGATCCGTCTTCCCCTAGATGAGTTGCTTTCCTCAACTACCCAAGACCTCTCCTTAAACAGTTTGCTTTCAAGGAGGAAAAACCAAAGTGGGTGAGCCACCTCCCCCTAGATGAGCCGTCTCATACTTAGCCCCAACTTCAAATTTCTCTAAGTGTTGAAGGTAGGTTTGAATTTGGGTATATTACGTTTCCTTGTTCAATCTACATAATTCTCAACTAGTAACTAATTAGTATTTGATCAGACTAAGTAAATACTAGTTCTTGGCATTTAATTTTTTCGTACTAGTTTATTCAAGCTTTTATTGTTTTACATTATTGTAGATATTTCTTGATTCTGGTCCGTGTTGTTTATTTTATTTGTCTGTTGTTTGAGTCGTCAAATATCCATTCTTTTATAAGACTTAAAAACCTTAAGTTGTTTGTGAAAAGCTAGTTCGCTATCAACTTTGGGAACGAAGCCTAAGAGGTTAGTCGAGCGATACGTAAGATCGATTGTGAGGACTTTACTACTAATGTGTTTGCTCATTTTGCAGGTACTCACAAATATGATATCATTAGGATAACTTCCATGGCTTCGGGACATAGATATGATAATTATGCATTTGGAAATAGTAGTGGAAGATATGGGTACAATGGTTGTTATACCTATGAGGATGAGCTCTATGGTTATGAAGTAGAGTCTCGTGGGAGATATAAAAGCTCTAATTCTTCACACCCTCCCTATGGAAATGACTTGGGTTGCGAAGCCTTATCACCTATAGCCTACAATTTGACTGATGAGGGTTCTTATAATGGTAAACCTCATGCATCATCTTATGGGAGTCATCGAGACTGCAGTCTGTGTTATCTTTCGTATACCCCTAGGAGTGTCATGACTAGAACCTCTAACCCTAATTCTGGTGGGTATCATGCTCTAAGTAGTGGTAATAGTGGAAGAAGGGTTGAAGGAACTCAAAGACGAGATAGTCTAGCGAGTTTAAGAGCCCAAGTATATGATGTCCCGCTAAGAAGAATGTCCAAGTTCAATGTGAAACTGTGTGGTAGCCATGGGTATGCATTTGAATTTGATGATCGTGAGCCTCGCAACTATATTACTCCTTATGTGGTTAATGGGTTGGGACTAACTTGGGTAATGAGATAAGACCCTTATTCGTTTCATGGGTTTTAGGTAGATAGAAGTGTGAAAGTGTTCTTTTCACTTGGTGACTATCACGAAGAAGTTTGGTGTGATGTGCTCTTGTTGAGAAACAGGCAAGTTCTTTTGGGAAACTCTTGGTTTCTAGACCATGGTGTTCTTCATGAACAGGATTGACACAATTATGTCAAATACCGGAATGGAAATTCCCTTGTCCCACCAATGCCTCTTAAAGGAATGAGAACAAGTAAAGAACTTTCTTTCAAAAGGTCGACCAATTTGCTTGTGGAAAGTTTGTACGAGGTTGAAGGATCTCAGAAAATAACGAGAACTCCTTGTAAAGCTGCAACAAAGGAGTCTTGAATAGAATCCAAACAAGGTGCACCCTGTAGGGTTGCTACCAAGGAGTTGAACCTTGAATTTGGAAACTTCACTCCTTGTGCAACCATTGGGAAACTTAACGTGAAGGGAAAATCTAACCCTTCACCGAAAATCCTTGACACTTGTCCTAACTCCGAAGACACTAAGAGATAAAATATTGAGAGGAGTAAGGTGCTATGTGACAACTCTAGAGCGAAAAAAAGAGAGGATGAGTGGAGTGATGTGAGAGAGTTGTCACCACTTTGCACTAGCCTATTTTCTCTCTCTAGTTGTTCTACTTCTTATGCAGGTGATCTTGGAAGCCAGCCTAATGGGGAGCCTCAAAATGCAAAAATTCGTGAGGCACTAGAAAGTACGTTCTCCAAGAGAAATGGACAAGGTAAAGAAGATTCTTCATCTATGCATAAAGGAACAATAACTACTCTTAATACTTCAATTATTGTGAATGAACATGATCATGGTGTGAGTGTGAGTAGTGGCTTAACTACCTTTGTGATTAATGAGTCTT
>JBDJHY010241571.1:0-10832 GCA_039654485.1 Withania somnifera
TTGCTAGTTTTCCTGTATTGTACTAATTGCTTCCGTGACCCTTTTTCTTGTATTCTGTTATTTACTGCATTTATTATCGGTATGCGCTCAGTGGGTCCTCGAAGCCTACTGAGTATGGGTTGCTTTGACAACTTGTACTCATACTACACTTGCACTTGTGTAGATTCGAGTACAGGTTCCAGTTAATACACAGATCGTTGTTTGTTTGGATTCCATTCACATCAGAGATTCAGGGTGAGCTTGGCGTCCATCTTGTTCCTACTCTCTTCAGAGTTTTTACTGATCTCTAATGTATTTCGAATTTATATTTATACTATATCTATTTAATTTTATCATTCTGTACTTATTGGTCCTTTTGACACTGATACCGAATTTTAGGGTGGTTTATTTCTTAATTAATTCTGTAAAACTATTATTTTATATTTACTTTTGATATTCTTCCGCATTAAATATAGTAGTCCTCTGCTTCGGCTTCGGACTACATGGTTTGGTTCTCCTATTGGAGGTATAGTAGGTGCCATCATGATCTTCGAAATTAGGTCGTGACATCAATCTGCCTCCTCTAATAAAGATTTAGGTTCTTCTAACTAAAAACATACAGTAGGATCTTAACATCAGTAATGACATCTATGTGCACACCATAAAGGTAGTGTCTCCATATCATCAAAGTAAGCACCAATGTTGCCATGTCAAGGTCATAAGTTGGATAATTCTTATCATAAGTTTAAAAGCTATATAGAGGCATAATATATCACCTTGATATTCTTCATCAACACACAACCAGTCCAAATCAAGAACCATCACAATTTACAACACTGGAGTGGAAATTAACCAATTCTCCAACTCTTGAAAACATCTTTTTTCAAATTTTTCGGGCCACTAAAATGTGACCATATTCTAGATCAATCTTGTTTATGGCACTGCTACGGATGAAAAAAACTCAATATATCTTTCTTATAACAACCTAAACCCAAGAAATTATAAATATCTAAAGAGGAAGAAGTGGGTCTAGGCTAGTTTATTATTATATTATTCTTTTGAGAGTCCACCCGAATACCCTGTATGTGAAACTACATGACCTATGAAGGAAAATAACTTCATCTAAGACTCTTACTTGGAGAAATTACATATATATGACTCTCTTGAAGGGTTTCAAAAACAATTCCAACTAACTAGCATGCTCCTTCTCACTTCTGGGGGTAAACTAGAATATCATCTATAAAGAAAATTAGGAATTATGTCCAAGTACTTCTTGAACACCATGTTCATAAGGTCCATAAAGACTTCAGAAGAATTTGTTAGTCCAAATACATAAATACGAATTAAAAATCGCTATACTTAGTTCTTAAGGATTTCTTTGGAATGTTATATACGCCGACTATAAGTTGATTGTATCTTGATTTGAGATCTATCTTGGAGAAAAAGATGGATCTTTGGAGCTGGTCGAAAAGGCCACTAAATTTGGGGATACGATACTTATTTCTTATGCTGAATTTTTCAAGAAGAGGTAGTCAATGCATATAATGGTAAATATATCCTTCTTATGCATAAAAAGGACATAAGTGCCATAGGGGGACATATTGGGTCTGATGAAACCTTTATCTAGGAGATATGATAACAGTTCTAAGTTCTATTTTCTATATGGAGGAATGGATATATGTTGAATATATTGAAGAAAGTCTATCCTAAATTTAATCTCCTTTAGACTAGGGACTCCAAGTAGATCCTATGGAAAGACAACTGGAAATTCATCTACCACTGGAACTGACTAGAGACTGTGGGCTAGGACTCAAAGACCTTAACCCAAACTAAATGGTACATCCACCCCTTTGAGATCATCTCTCTATTTTTGACATAGGATGTAACCTTTAGTTACAATAGGACAACCATTCCATTTTAGGACATGATCATTAGAAAACTGGAATTTAACCACTTTGGTCCTATAATGAACTATCGATTAGCAATAACGTTACCAATGCATGCCACAGATGACATAAAAGTCTAATATTTCCAACTCTACGAAGTCAACTGAGGTGAATTTTGGAGGACTGGCACTGGGAAATTTCTATAGAGTCTCTTTCTTTTTCCCTAGTTGAATGTCTTGCAGATCCAGTTGACCTTCACTGTAGTTTAATAAATTAACAAGGTAAAAACAGTGCAGAAAGGAAAATTGACACATAATATTTTTATACTAGTTGGTTGAGCCTTACTCCAGTACCTTTGGGCTACAAGAGGGTTCCACTATTTTACTCTTTATCTCACTGAGTTTTCAATAACTAAGTTTTACAAATTTTACAAAATGTTTGACCCTACACAAGAACCCAATCCCTTGAATGCTAAGCCTATACAAGAACATGGCCTAACTATGGATTCTAGGCAAGAACCTATTTAATACACAAAATTCTACTTAATTTGTTAAAAACTCAATGTATTCACTCAAATCTTACAGAGTCTATTAGGGGCTCAGTATATTCTCACAGTTCTTACTGAGTCTATTAGGAACACAACATAAACTCACAATGCTTACTAAGTCTATTAGAAGCCCAACAAACATTGTTTTTTATGCTATGTCTCACTCAAGTTTTTCCTCCTTTCCTTTTTATTTGCACAATATACACTAAGTGAAAATTTTTGTTAAAAGTAAAGAAAAGAAAAAATAGTTTGAACATTTCTCTCCTGTTAAAGACTAGTTCTTTATATAGATGTGGGTACTAGCCATTGGAAAACCGCAAGGGAATTGATATTTGTAAAGATTTTAAGATGGTGGAATATTTTCAATAATAAGGAAGAATATTAATGACTAATTTACTGTCCAACCGTTTGAACCATCTATAGTATCACGAGTAATTACTTTCCAGCCATTTGAATCATTGATATTAGCAAGAGTGCATTCTTCAAAGAGATATACATATGGAAACTTTAAAGTAATAAATGATCAGTAGCTTCAAAGATACACTCCTCCTCAAGTTATGTAACAATATCATTGATTTTTTAGTAACTTCCAATAAGCCTTTAAGTCTTTTGTTTTTTCTAGAATTTCTCAATAAAGAACATCACTCTTTGATTTAATTGAGAAAACCTATAGTCGACTTCTTGATAAGTTCTTGTAATTTTTTGTCATTCATTGAAACTAGAATACTAACAATCTCATTATTTTTTTTATGGAAGACAACAAATATATGGTAGTCAACATCCCTATTTTTTAGAAAGGCTCCCCTTCCCTTTAAGAATTTTCTTCCATTTTCCTACCCTGAATTCAAGCATTCATCCATTTTTCTCCACCTGCATTTATGCTTAAAACAACATCTATGCAAACAGGAAATATTTATGATAATAATGTATATTTCTCCCCAGTTGCATAAATAAAAAAGTCTAGGGGCAAACAAAGATTAATCAAAATATTATTATACAACTAGTTGTTTCATATCAAAATATAAAAGTTATCCTCTAATAGCATCCTTGATAAAACAGAACTGAGTTGAGTGTCTGTGAGTTCATCTATAAGCAATTTAAGCTTCTCATGAAGATTAGTTAGCTTCATTTGCAACGTTTTCAATTTCACCATAATATCAGATGAAATGGAATGACATCACGTAGTAGCCTCTGAGTTTTTGTTATTTCTAGTATGGTTAGAAGAATTTTCTAAGGACTTAGAGTCGGAATTTTGCGAGTATGCCATTTGGTTTGTTGATAAAATTTTAAGAGGACTGAGTTCAGAATTTTAATTTAAAGGGAGAAGGAGGCAGTTAAAGAGACTGTGTTAAAGAATAAGGAACTAATTATGACTGCCCAAAAGCTATGGAACTTGGGTGTGGGTATTTTATCGAAATGGAATGGCTTTTCTTTAACCACTTAGAATTGTTTTAGGAAGGGATTTGAACATATCTCGAGGGAGTTTATTTTTAAAAATGAAATCTTTCTTAACAAGGTGAAACTTATCCCTCAAGTTAGTACCAGATAGCAATTTCAACATTTTTCCTTTTTAACAGAATATTTAGTAAAATGTTGATTAACATATTTATGCCTTTCTCTTAGAGTGATAAACATGTTTTTTAACATATATCTCCAGTTAAAAAAATATCTCATAATTACACAATTTATTTATTTTCAAGCTCATTTGTTTAGCAACATTGTTCTTACCCTTCACAGAGGATAGCGATACACAATTTTGTTTCTTATATGCCAAGAAATAAGTGAGTTCTAAAGTTACTAGAAACACCCATTGGTTTGTCATTTTTACATTAGAATAATCATTTGTGTAACCATTAGAAGTAAAGAGTGTATTCTTTTTGTACCAAGGCCATAGTTAGAGGTTTATACAAGATCTCTAATAATTCTTCTAAATTCCTTTGGAAGAGATTTAAGCTGAAATCTTGAAAATGTTTTTTAAAAAAATAAGAAAGATATCCTATCATATTATTCATGGTTTCATCTACTAGCTCTACCAGGAAAATGAGAGAAATGTTACCTTGTTTTTTGTAACTTACTTTGGTTTTTTCTCCTTCTCTGGAATCCCCAGTGATAAATTTAGATCAGGTTCTTTCTTCAATCAATTTTTTGTATGTATTCATCTTTTTTTTAATCATTCAACTTCTTTTATTCATCAACCAACTAAGTGTGGGTTGTTTTCTCAAAAGAGGTAGAGGTAAATACTTGACAATTTAATCTTATTCTTCATCTGAAAAGCTATCATTCTCATTAAAATGGGTACATTCACAAAAAACAATATGAATTGATTCTTCTAAACATAAGGTTTGTCTATTAAAGATTTTGTAGGACCTACTAGTATTTGAGAATCCAAGAAAAATGTCTTCATCACTTTTAGGATCAAATTTTTCTAGATTATCTTTACCATTATCATGAATGAAACATTTTCATCCAAATGGATGAAAATATATCACGCCGGATTTCCTTCCACTCCATAAATCATATGGAGTCTTTTTTAGGATGGCTCTTATTAGACATTTGTTTAAAATATGAAAAGCAGTACTAACAACTTTTGTCCAAAAGTGATGATGCAAAGAGAGCTTAATAATCATTGTTCTTGCCATTTTCTAAAAGAGTTCTATTTTTACGACCAAAGACTCCATTTTTCAAAGGGTTTCTGGGAAAAAAAGAAGTTTTTAGAGTAGTCTTGCTCTTCACATAATTTATCAAAGGATTTTTTTCTCTAATTCCCCTCCATGATCACTACTAATGGAACTTATGTAATAACCCTTTTCTCTTTGAACTCTTTTATTAAAAAAATTAAAATATTTAAGAGTTTCATATTTATGAGATATAAAAATAACAAAGGTAAAAATTGAGAGGAAACGTCAACAATAACTAAAAGGCATACCTTTTACCTCCAATGTTGGTAGTTTTGGTAGGATCAAAGAGATACATATGAAGTAATTCCATAGTCTTGGAAGTAAATACCGAATCTTTTGATTTGAAGGAGTTTTTAGTAGTCTTACCTTTCTGACATTCATCAGAAATATGGTATTTTAAATACTTAATTTAAGGTAGTTCATAAAAGAACTCGTGTTTGATAACTTTTTCTATTAGATGTATATTTGCATGTCTTAGTTTCTTGTATCAAATACACACATATTCCGAAATGGATGCAAGACATATGTTTAGATCATAACTCCTTATAGAATATAATACATATACATTCTTGTCTATATTTCAGGGGAGAAGATATTTACTATATAAGTCTTTAATGAAACACTCATTTTTGCTGAATCTTACTTTGATGTTCGAGTAACGATTTGACTGATGCTTAATAAGTTATACTTTAGTCCTAGGAAAATATAAATATTTGTAATATCACAAGAATCATTAAAGAATATAGTACCTATATAGATGAATCTCTTTTTGAGTTTTTGCCAAATCAAATGGATCCTCCCTCATAGACAACAACATGTTTGAATAAGGATCTATTTTTAGTTATGTTATTCAAACATCCACTATCAATGTACCACTTTCCTTTTGATTTCATTCTAGGATGGTTTTTACAAATTTTAGCAACAACAGACAATGATCGTTATCTTCTGAATCACTTGATCACTCCAGCAACTTAATGAATTATTTTTGGAGTATTTTCTTAAAGGTCTTCTTTTGTTTTTTGGGCACTCAGTAGCAATATGTACTTGTCTTCCACATTCGTAGCATCTTTTATCATTTTGGAGGAATTTGAATCATTTAATTTCCTCATCTGTGAAATTCATAGTTTATTCACTACATAATTAGTGATGAGAGTAACCTCTTTATTATCTTCAATATCAATAGTTTCTTCAATTGTTTTGAAGGCAACTGTGTTCTTTTCTTTTGACTCTTTTAGTTGAGATGTGCTTTTTAAAAGCATCAAATCACCTCTGAGTTCATCATAGTAGAGTTTACTAGTTTCCATGCTTTCAATGACGACTACTATTGTAGGCCATTTCTTAGGCAAACTTTTGAGGATTCACAAGATCTGGTTGGCCATAGGATATGTTTCTCCTGCAGCTTTGATTTCTACAATGATTTTGATGAATCTGGAAAATATCTCCTCAATAGTTTCTCCATCCTTCATTTTAAAGAATTAATAATCATATACTACTCATAATATTTTTCTTGTCTTTATAAGTCCCTTTATATGTAAATTCTAATTTATCCACATTTCCTATGCAGTCCCACAACATGAGATTTTCTCATGTTCTTATTCATTGATAGAGTTATAGAGAATGTTATTTGACTTATATTTATTTGAATAATCTCCATTTTCTCATTTGTATAATCATCTAGCTATAGAATAACTTCATTTGTAGTTCCATCACCATTTGATTTTTTGTGAGGAGGAATTGGAATATCACAAAGTTTTATAACTCTTCAAGCCTTAAAATCATAAGATTTAATAAGGGTCTCGGTCCTTATTTTCCAATGATAGAAATGTTTCTCATTGAAATAAGGTGGTATTGATCTAGTAGTTCCCTCTTAAAATAAGTCTCTAATAATGTTTTGAGCCATGATATTTACTTACTTGTTGTTAGACAATGAATGTGATACCTTGCTATGATGCCAATTGAAAGTGCAAGAGGGGCGTGAATTGCAAACTTTTCTTTTTCAGTATTGACTGTTACTGCAGTTTGATGAATTTACAATGTAAGAAAAGTGAAGAAAGGGGAATTTACACACAATATTTTTATACTATTTAGGCTCAAAATGATTCATAGTGCAGTCCCCTTGGGTTGCAAGAGGGTTCCACTATTTTTCTCTTTCTCTTACTGTATTTTCAATACTCAATGTTACAACTTTTAAAAAACGATTGATCCTACAAAGAAACTCAATCCCTTGAATTCTAAGACTACACAAGAACTTAGCCTAACTACTAAGTATCTGCAAGAAATCAACGTATACACAATATCCTAGTAATTCTATTAAGAACTCAACATATTCACTCAAATATTACTTAGTATGTTTGGAGCTTAGCACATTCTCACAATTCTTATAGAGTCTGTTAGGAACTTAGAATATGCTCACGATGCTTAATGATACTTTTAGGAGCCCAAAAAACAATCTATTTTTTATATTATGACTCACTTGAGTTTTCCTTATTTCTTTTTTATTTATTTAGTATATACTAAATAATAAAATGTTTGTTAAAGGTAATGAAAAGAAAAAACAGTTTGCGGACTTATGGAACATGCCTCTCCTCTTGGGTACTATTTCCTTCTGTAGACATAGGAACTAGCCATTGGAATAACCCAAGAAAATTGATCTTTGGAAAGAGTTTAACTATGGTGGACTCTTTGCAAGAATAGGGGAGAATCATATTGATGACTCATTTACTATCTAGTCACTTGAACCATTGATAGCAACAAGACTGATTGTTTTCCAACTGTTTGAACCATTGATAGTAGCAGGAATGCATTCTTCAAAGAGAGACATCTAGAAACTTGAAATTAATAAATGACCAGTAGCTTATCCGCCACATCAATAATTGTTTAGCAACTTCCAATAACCCGTTAAGTCTTTTTTTTCCTAACTTTCAATTAATGAATATGACTTTTTGATTTGATCAAAAAATTCTTTAATAGACTTCTTGTGGGTTACTCCAATTTTTTTGTTATTCATTGAAATTAGAAGATTAATAAGAAGGGATCTAGAATTTTTTCAGGACTGACTCCAAGTTTTATAGCAACATAGAGGGTGACAATTATCAAAGAAGCTCCTAGGTCTAGAAACAAATAAACATTAATATAGTGAACTCATAACATACCGATAATAATGTTAGGGGAATACTTCTATTATTGGAGGGATATAAGGGAATGTAATGGATTCTGGCACTGACCACCTATACTGATAACTGACAGAGCAAGCTAATGAGAAGGGTATCTTGGAGGAGTTCCTGAAGTAACAGATTAGGTTTGGTTGCTTCTTTTCCTCTTCTAGCTGAGGCAAATCCTTTAAACTGTATCCTGGCTCTCCACAACCAAAACCATCATCCTGACCATAGATGCACTTCCAAAGATAGTTTCCCACACTAGATGCAAGTAGGATAGGACACACAGTTTACTTAGTACACTCTCCTAAGACTTAGAAAAAGATACATTTTCCTTCTTAAAATGGCGGTGTCTTGGTTCTAGATATTGGGCACAGATTATGATGGAGTTGGTGCCGAAGTCCTATGCTAAGAACGAGGCTGATTTCCCCCACCTAATTTCTACTGGTTGTAGTCAAACTGTTCCATTGTAACCCTTTTATTTTACCTCTCTCTTTCCTTTGAATTCTCTTACTCCATCTGCTAGGAATAAATTATGAGTTATAGAGGTTGAAATCCCCAATCATCATGGTATTCTTGCACTCCTTATTCATGAGATCTAAAATACCATGCACACACCTTCTTATGCTAGCCCTGGTCTTAACTACCATCTTCGGAGCATACATAGACAGTTGTATGAAACTGAGTCCCTAATACCTCACCGACATAAAACTGTGTCTGAGGTTCATATGCTTTTCTTCCTTAGCCTCCCTTGGATCCTTTAGAAATAATCCATCCAAAATTCATAATACACCCTCCAAGTAGAAGAAGTAGCATTCCTACCGAAATAATACTTCCACTATACAAATCAAAGATAATCCACATCATTCATCTTGTAGGATGCCAACTAAACTCTCTCTATATCAGCTACCTACATCACCACAAATATCTTCCTCACCTTATCTAAGAAACTCTATAAGTTCTCTTCCACCTTTGACCCTGTAAACTCTAGTGGGTTCACCTTGAACCCTATGAGTTTTTTTGGGTTCATCCTAACAAAATCCCCAACTTTAGGGGCAGTTGTACCTCCAGATGGACCTGTATAGACTTCAACCTTCTAGTTGACCTAACTTGTGATCTCCTGGGCTAGCAACTATTTGAATCTCTGAGTTCGACAGTAATAACATGATATGGTGTGCCATAGGAGCTGGATAGGACTTATTTATGGCCTAACGTAGTTGTCCTAATGCTCTGCATAAGGGTGATCTGCATTGAGGCATTATATTTTATATTTAATTCATAACATAAAAAGGTGTAATAGAGTTAAATTCTATAGCCCCATAAAGAGCATGAACGAAAGGAAACTTTTCTTAAATATTTGGTATCCTCTCTTTTATAAGTGTGGCATGCTTCACAATCATAATGAATACTCTACTAAATTCTTATTAGATACATTTTTAGGAAACTTCAATCTAGTGCTCTGATACCAAATTTATCATCCCGATTCTAGATCCTAGATGGGACATGGTGCTTAGTACCACGAATGGTCGCAAGCTAACCCTTGGTGCATCCACATAACTAGACCATACAATAAAATTAAGAGAAATCTTAACATAAATCAACTAGACAATACTAAACAAAAATCAAGCCTCAGATTAGAACCATTACTAGAATGTTGAAAAATGTCCACATATAATAATGACTAGTAAGGCGAAAAATACTATGAATACTATATTATCTGAATGGCTCTAAACATAACTGAAGAGTTTTTGGGATAGGTCTTTATATAACTCCAAAAAATGAAACTAAAATTCACTCTGAAAATAATATAAGTTGCACCAGGCCTCAGAGGAATAAGAACTCATCACTAGTACTACAGAAATGGAGATCCAATTATTCGTGAGCACAGGAAGGAGCACTTGGATCTACATCATAAGAAAATATAGCGCAAAAAATATGTGTCTAGTACTTTGAATGTACTGGCATATGGGTAATACATAATTATGAGAAAGATTATAACCTATCTGAAAATAGGCTATCAGTAAAGAAGTAAAAGTCTGAAGAAAAAATTCCAAAAAAGTAGTGGAATGACCTAAGCTCATGTTCATAATATGAAAATAGGAGTTCTAACTACATGTTCTGAAATATCATAAGTTGTTTGGAAACTATTAGACAAGAGAATCTAACCATTATCTAAACCATAAAACCATATAATGGGAGTTTCTCCTAATCGATATAAATCATGTTATTAGCAAACATGGAGTCCAGTATACTACACCTATACTAAAAGAGGTTGCTCTAACCTTCCATTGTTAGAGCCTAAAACTATAGATTTTTAAAGGACATAAAGGTAATAACCTATGTTGGTAATGTAGTTATGGAGTTCAGGTTATCTAGAATCATTGGTCTCTCAGTTCTAAATAATCCACCCAAAAATATGTCTTATACTGATGCTTATAACATAACTATGACATAACTAGATGTCAAAACATACAACTAGTTATTAGTGATCATCTGAATGTCATAACTAATTAGAATGAGACAACAGTCAGAGATCCATATCATATCTTATCATATTATGTATTTTTCTTAAAATGATGAGCCATAA
>JBDJHY010241582.1:0-10832 GCA_039654485.1 Withania somnifera
GGTCGCACCATAAAATTCTATGTCTCCTAATCAATAGTAGGGATCATTCCGTGGTTGTTCTGTGCCTCATAATAAACACTGGGGTGGCTCCTCAATATCAACAGTGAAAGCCGCGCCCCTCAGTGCCAAAGACATAACCCTGCGACAATCAAAGCTTTATTCCAATTATATTCCAAAAATAGTGCCATACCACCAAGTGGTCGTGGCATAAGTATACATATAAGTAAGAAAATCCCTTTTAGTTATTAAGACAACAAATCCTTCTTGTTTTAGTTAAAACCCATTAATACTCCTTCTATCATAACCCCGATCGCGTCTATGCTAATCCTATCAGAGATCAATATTGAAAATGCATGAACGCAGCACAACAATAATAATAAAACATAAGAAGCACTAGGATCAACAGAAGCCACCATCTAAGAACTCATCTCACTCACCAAGTCATATCATGGCACCAACACAAGCATTAGGGTCCTAGGTCGCCTGCGGAAAGGTCACGACATCTACATATAGTCAAACATCCTCTATGTCCCTCTACGGGACCCCTAAAAGCAAGTAAAAAATGAAAACAAAATAAAATAGGGCTTCCATCCTAATATCCATCCCACACAACTTAGACATACCACACGACTATTATACAATAGACCAGTCTAAAGAAAAGTAAGCCTAGGCTACCTTGGCACCAGAAAAAATCCAATATAATTGTACAACACCGTCTCGAAGCTTCGAAAAAGCCTGAATCCAATAGGAACTATAAAATTATATATCTAGGGATCAAATGATGAAGAATGACACCCATATTTCCAAGTGCAATCCGGGTCAAAAAAATGGGCCTAAAAAAGGCCCATGTGCCCGCAGCTTGAAAAAATAAGCTAAAGATATTGTCATGAAGGCCACAGCTCAAGGAACCTATGGTTTGAAATTTAGATCAATTGGACCTCCAGAAGGTCCTCAATTAGCCAAGAAACATTTTGCACAAAATAGGAAAAACATGCAAGGTTGATCGCGATAAAAATCAAGCAAGAACATATTCGGAAAGAGAGACAAGGCTCACAATTTCATGCCTAGGTCAACAAACACAAATACCAGCTGGAAACACCAAATTATACTACAACTATATAAAAATCCAAAATCACCTTTGAAGCTCCAAAAAGAACTTCCAAGAAATAAGTAAGCTTACTAATTCGAGATTAGAATGTCAAAAATCGCTCCCCAACACTTTATCAGCAATAGCTAATGATTCTCCTTGTAATATCTCAATGAAATTCAAAAAAGAAGAGATAAATAGAGAAAAAAGAGCAAGGTAAATGTCTTAGAAAAGCTAGAAAAAATGTATTTAATGGACTAGTAACAACCGACTTATCGGCCAAAAGGACCGATAAATCGATACCTTCCCTTTTTCTTAAATCCAAAAGGATGATTGATTGATCAGTCAAAGGATTGATTTATTGTAAATTGATGATCTATCATCCCCCTAACTTATTTATCGGTCACAAATTTATTGGTCAAAAGACCGATAATCGCTCTGCAACTATATGGCAACCAGCAATTTTTTCGAACTTCAAAAAGAGGCTCAAAAATAAAACGGAGTCCAATTTTAAAAAACCAAATATGTATCTTGCATGAAAACATATTATGGACTCAACGGAATTAACGAACCAACCATTAGAGGTATTTTGATAGAAAATGACCCCCAAACCAAACCGATCAAAAAGAGCCAACTTCTCAACTTCCAACAAATACCCTCAAAATGAGCCCGGACACCTCAAGAAGTTCACCAAGGGTCAAAATATCCCAAAATCACCATTTCAGAGTTGATGGAAGTTTCAGAATTCTAATACAATGCTTTGATCACCAAAAGCCATCCCAAGCTCCAAACTAAGCTTTGTAAGAGCTGGATTGCAAAAAAAAGCTCAAACTCGCAAAGAACACCACGGGACACGAAATAAAGGTCCACCTATTCTTGAGTAGACATTCCAAAGCTAATGGGAGCGTTTCTTATCTGACACTCCATCACAAAAATCCTACCTAGGATCCAAAATGAACCTCGATTGAGCTGAATTACCATAATTCAGCTCAAACTAAAAACAAAGACTCTGGGACATGAACTAAAGGTCCAACTAGACCAAAGTTAATTTTTTGGAGCTAACTGCACTTTCAGAATCTAATTCTATGTGCTTTTACTAAGAATTCACTCTCAAGTTCCTCTATTCTAAGGTTAAGCATTCAAAATATGAAAACTGAGATAACATGCTATAGAACTTCTAGGGAATCAAATTAACAGTCTCAGAAAGTCATAAATGACTTAGGGCAGCTAAAAAAAATCTCTAAACGTCGTGTCATTAATATCTCCTTTAAATGTCTCAATGAATCTCCAAGGATATGAGAGAAATATAGAAAAAAAGTACGAGAAATGTGTTTGAAAAGGTAGAAAAATTATCTTCAATAGACCAGTAGCGACCGACTTATCAGCCAAAAGGACCGATAGATCGATACCTTCCCTTTTTCTTAAAACCCAGATGATTATTGATTTATCGGTCAAAATACTAATTTATTAGAACCTACCAATTTATTTCCCCTAACCAATTTATCGGTCACAAATTTATTGGTCAAAATACCGATAAATCGCTCTGCAACTACATAGCAACCACCAACTTTTCCAAACTTCAAAAAGAGGCTCGAAAAATAAAACGGAGTCCAATGTTGACAAACCAAATATGTATCTTACATGGAAAACATGTTGTAGACTCAACAGAATTGGAGAAACGACTATCAGAGGTCTATTGAGAGAAAATGACACCCAAACCAAATCTAACAAAAAGGGTCAACTTCTCAACTTCCCATAAATACCCTTAAAATGAACACGGACACCTCGAGAAGTGCACCAAGGGTCAAAGTATCCCAAAATCACTATTTTAGAGCTGATGGAAGTTTCAGAATTTTAATACAATGATCTGATCACCAAAAGTCATCCCATGCTCCAAAATGAGCTCTCTATGAGTTGGATTTCCAAAGAAAAATCTCAAACTAGCAACGGACACCCCAGAACACGAATGAAAGGTCCACCTAGTCTGGAGTAGACATTCCAAACCTAATGGGAGTGTCATAGTTCTGATCCGACACTCCAATCACCAAAATCCCACCCAGGCTCTAAAATGAACCTCAACTGGGTTGAATTTCCACAATTCAGCTCAAACTCAAAACGAAGACTCTGGGACATTAACTAATGGTCCAACAAGACAAAAGTTAATGTTTTGAAGCTATCTGCACTGTCAGAATCTGATTTTGTGCACTTTTACTAAGAATTCACTCACAAGTTTCACTATTTCAAAGTTAAACATTCAAAATTGGAAAACTGAGATAACATGCTATAGAACTTCCAAGGAATCAAATTAACGGTCTTAGAAAGTCATAAATACCTTAGAGAAGCTAAGAGAAATCTCTAAATGCTGAAGAAACTGAAAGATAAGTAAATGATAATGTGGGTCATTACAGGTACCCTGTGAGACACTCCACTAGGCCTATGATGCTCAAACATAACTTTCTGAAAGTTTAGCCATCTATCCATAACTCATCTACAACTCAATAGTGCCTATATGATACGAAAGAATAAAAATGGACTTAGTGCCCAGCTCTAGATTAATGGAAAAATTGATGTCCGATCAAGGGGAACACTTTGAATATCTGTCGGAAAGACATTAGGGAACTCATAAACAACCGATATTGAATCTAATAGAGGAATATCAGTACTGGTATCTAAGAAAGACCAAATAAGAGAGACAACCTCTATGAATAAACCTCTGTTCACAAAGCAAGGAAATCACTCTAGTAGGTTAAGCCCACCTAGAATCCTTCTACTTAATCTTAGGAACACATGCATACCCAAGGTGATAGTCTTAGCATAATAATCCAAGACAGGATGGTGCAAGGAAAGCAATCAATACCCAAAATGACATTCAAATCTACCATGTAAAGGATGATCAAGTCAACCTAAGTTTCATAGCCTACTATAGAAACAACAAAGGATAGCTACATTTGATCCACCACTAAATACTCTCATATGGGGGAAAGAACATATGAAGTAACTAGAAGAGGATCACTCAACACATGAAATCTTGCAACAAAATATATAGACATATAAGAATATGTAAATCTCAAACCAAATAAATCTAAACCAGGTGATGGCACACTAGAATAATACCTTTTATGATTGTATTTGAGGTTTCTGCCTCAGGTCTACAAGGGAAGAATAGCAATGTCCTATAATGTAATAAGATGCGACATGACCTCTACCACCTCTCTATGGAATTATATCTCCACTGTCATTCCTACTAGAAGTATGACCACCCTTAACTGATTGAGCTCTACCTCAACCTCTAGATTGAGGTGAGGGCACTATAGATGGATACTGTGTAATGGCTAAAGCCCTCTCTGACCCTATAATTGTAAAAGTCTCGTCATATGGACTGGATCTCCATAAGTATAACAGGACGAAGAATCCCCAAGCTACTGAGCTTAACCCAAAGGAACCTGAGTGGCCACTACGGTATGATTGTCTCTACTGGAAACCTTAAGGAGACTGATGGATGTAAACTTCCCCATCTAAATAAACCTAGCTTTTCATATGTCTGCAAAGCTTCCAAAACTAGCCTATGATGGAGGTAAACTACCCTATCTAAATAAACCTCTGCCCCTGGATGATATACACGAGAAATGGCTTGAATTATAGAAACTCTTATCTCTCATATCCCCTAACTAGTCCGTCTTTATCAACTTTGCATTCTTGGTTGCGCCAATTATCTATACAAAAGATAATCCTGATAGGACAATCTGAACAATACCATACATATTGTATATTTCAATCCATAAATAAACTATGAACCCTCTCTTTCGAATTAGTGAGAATTGAACCAACAGATCTAGATAAAGCACAGAACCGAGTCTCATACTCTTCTACTTTTATGTCACTCTAGGTCAAACTCTCAAATCAGCGCATATACTCCTCTCTAATTCTCCAAGGAATGTATCTATCATAAAATGGTTGTACGAACTCATTCCAAGTAACCAGAGGAGACCTAAATGGTCTATTCTCTACATAAGACAACTACCACTACTGAGCTAGACAATGCAACTACAAGGATATATAAAGAACCCTGTGTGAGTATGCCAACCTCACGCTCTCTAATAATTCTCTGCAAGTAACAAAAAGCTCAAAGGCCTCATCCGCTCTGCCACCCTAAAATATCGGGAATAAGCCTTTCTAAACTTCTCGTAATGATGTTACTCATCGTCTAATATAGCTTCTCTAATTATAATCGAGGCCCAAGACCCAGTAACTTTACCCCTTCCCCCTTCCCATCTCTGTGAATTTTCACTATCCCATATGATCATGCACAATAGGAACCTACTGTTGTTGATCTGGGTTCTAAGCCCCCATCCCATTTGGGTTTTGAGCCCCCATCCCATCTTAAGAACCTCAGGATATGCCAGTTGTACCCCACCATGAGCTAGCGACTCCAACATATCCAATACTTGAAGTAATGTATCCTAAAGCAATAGAGTGGCAATAGTATATGTACATGCCTGACACTAAAATCCTGAATCTCAAGCTCAAGGGATGCGGCCCAAGGCTAGCCTTTCATAGGAGCAGTACTTGGCAAACTCTGTCCAGTCCTTTGTCACGTCCCCAACCCCTATTTGGTGTCTCCTTAATTGGGATGGTCTCATCTCTCACTGCAGACCTAGTCTTAGCCATTTGTTCACAAAATAAACAATGTTTTAATACTTAAATAGACAAAGCACAAGATAAAAGTGAAAAAGGAAGAGCTCAATTCCTAAAAGTTTTGTAGCCCCTCTAAGATAGGTATAGAATGTCTCTGCACCGATCCGCAAGACCCTACTAAATTTTATCATGTAAACATGTGAGCCCTACGATCCTAGTACTTTGATACCTACTTTTCATGAACCAAATCCAGTGTTGATGGCATTTGTCCTAACCTACCTGAAAAATAAGACTCAAAACATTTATAAGGGGTAAGTACGTAAATAAGAATCAGGGAGAAGAAAAGAACGTATAAAACAAAATAAAACTAGTAAACCTCCAAAATTTGGAGGCACAGTGTACACAAACTTCTAATATTTTTCTTTTATTTTCAAAAGAAAAAGTTATCCTCCCAGAAATTGTAACCCGTATAGAAAAAAGGCCGCTAAATAGAAAGTAAAAGTCTAATACAATAATGGTCTCAATGTCTTCAAATCTTAATAAGGTAGAAGTAATGACATAGGATAAGGGAAGCCCATAATGCATGCTAGACTACAAGCAGCTATCTCTGGAACTCCTAAAAGTCAGCCTCAAACTGTGATCTGGAATAGACAAATAGAGCTTCTCCAGGCTTAGAACCTACAAAAGTGTTAGAAAAAGCAATGGAATGAGCATATAAAATAAGCAACAGGTACTCAACAAGCTACCTCAAACAATCAACGGGGGTTTGAGTCAACAAGATATGGACTTTTGCTTACGTAAAAATTACACATTTTTGTGTTCTAATAAAACATAAAGCATAAATGAGCTTTCCATGAATAAAAATAAGCATTAATATATCAAATCCCATAATTTCTACCCTTTCCATGACTCAATTAAGGGTTATTCCACCATATTCATATCAATATCTTCCACTAATAAAGTTTTCTAGCATTGTTCTATGATAAAACGCATGACTCAACTAATTAATAAAAATTCAAAGAAATACCCAATCAACCTATAACCATTCTCTTAAAAATTCATACCTAGGACTTCCAATCCATCACCTTTTATCAAGAACAAGTTATACTTTTCTAAGATGAAAAAGAGTACATGATATTTAAAGGGTTTAGGAGACTTACCTTGGTACAAAAAACAACCTCGAGACCTTGAAAATAGGCTTGGAATGACTCAAAACCTTAAACTTAGGCTATCAATGAACAAATATCTAAAAAGATCCCTTTTATACTAAAACAACCTTCTGTCACCATCCTAGTGGCTCATCATCCACTATGATAGTACCGCTACAACGCAGAATATTCATTATGATGGTACTGACCAATATTCAACTGCCTTCATAGTACCTCTGGTCACGTTATGATGTTGAATAACACGCTATGAAAAAAATGACCAGTAGACTCCATTGAAAATTGGGCATTCCTCAATCACAACACAATTCTCTTGGTCCAAACAACATTGCTCAAGCCTAAAACGACAAATCTCATAACTAGGAATATATAAACACGGATTTTGATCCGAAAAGTGTTACCGAAAGCTAAACTCATCCATAATTTAAATTTCAATGCTATACAACCCAATTCCAATCCATCAACTCACCACTGCTACAGAAGCACAAATGATCCAGATTCTAGCCAAAACTACCTCAGCCAAAAATTTCTCAAACTCTCATTCTAGGGGTTTCTCTTCTAGGGAGTTTGGTTCCTAAAGTACTATGTAACGATGGATAGAGTCATAACAAGTTTAGAAATATTCGATATTAATTTAAGAAAATAAAATCTTACCTTTTATGTATTTGAGCGACATGGCAAAGTCTCGTTCTTATAATAAATTAATAAAATCAAAACTAATATTAAAATAATTTACATAAATAGATAAGAGAAAGAACTATCGGTTGTATTGCTTTTCTTAGTTTTCATTCGTGCAAAGTCCTATTACAAAAGGAGGATATATATATATATATATATTTCCTTGGGCAACAAAAGGTGTTCATGTGACACCCAACTTTATAAGAAATTATTAATTTTAGAGGCAATCCCTCGTTTATTTTCTTAACACAAAATATTTAGTAGGCCACACTAAATTGTGTTTACCATTGTTGAATTGTTTGATACTTTAAAATTAGTTTATGTTAATCGGAAAAGGTGTTTATGAAATTCTCTACACAAATGAGCATAATGGTAAGGTCAAAATAGACAAATCATATTTCCTTTATTAATGTTACTGAGCTAAAATTATTACAAAATTAAAAAAAAGGAATGTAAATGTTAAAACTACAACGAATATTAGTGTTATCAAGCAAATATTGATTGAAGTTTATGGAATTATCCCGAATGTGATTAACTGTCATGTTATATTTTTGATACAAAATACGAAAATTCAAGTGAAATTTACTTGTTATTTAACTTGGCTAAAGTTGAATGATTTTTAGCTGACAAAAAATTGAAAAATGATTTTAATGTGATACATTTTAAAGCTGGATGGCTTAGCTTTTATGTGATAAAAAGAGTACAAAATTATGTGTTAAATTTTAAAGGTAGATTACTTTTACAAAACAAAAAAAATTGAAAAAAAAACTCGCAATATAAACTTAGAACTTAATGACAGCGGTGAAATCCAGAAAACAAAAATTGGGAAGGAAGTATTATTCATATTTTACATCTCAGCGCTGTTACAGCTTACAAGATTTGACACAGCTAAAGCCTGAAGGACATTAATTTCTTGTTACATATACAACAAAATGTGTACCTAATGGAATAATTAAAGCTCGTGCAAGTTGGCAAGTACTATCATTATTAAACTATATTTGATTTTACATTACACTTTTTATTTAGTCTATTATACGTTTCTATTTAAAAATAATTTGTTTTAGAACTACTTGTTTTATCCCTAATAACAGATTACTATACCGATAGAGATATTTGACATGTTTAAAAGTCAGAGACCACAAGATTTAATTCTCAACATTTCCCATCTCTTCTCCTGTAACCCATGCCTCTTCTCGCCGCCCCCTTTCCCCACTGAGCAAATGGGAAAGGAAGATGGAATATGCATAAAATTTGCATTTGGGTCATTATATTCCTGTTGAATTAGACTCTTATCTAAGGCCTTTCAAGTCCTTTCATCTAGCCGATTACGCTTACTACATATTATATTGCAAAGAAAGACCTCATCTAAATTCAATTATATCCGGCCAGTTTATGTGGCGACTTTCTAAATGTGACATTCAAAAAAATTAAGATTAATTGTAATTTTATATATATATTTTAAATATATTAAACTTTCAATTATTGTGACTCATAGTGATTGTGTTGGATAACAATCACACACGGAAACATTCTAGGATTATACTGTTTATATGAATAATAGATAATAAATACCAACACATAGCACATGTAAAGTGTGCTGAAAATTAAATCAAAAAATGCCGCTTGAAGCGTAATCAGATATATTGAAATAAAGTCCGACTCCAACTCTTTGGCCTTTTCCAGTGATCCCAAATTCACAGTTGAATTCTCTCAATACTTGGGTGAACAATTATTGAGTAGAAAAATAATTAATTATTTTAAATTAGGAGAGTTTCTATTTATAGAGAAGCTTTTTCCAAATAGAAAACCAAAAACTAATGTCTGTTTTCTTTGGAACAAGAAAACAGGCTTGCTTCTCCTTTTCCCCTAGAAATTAAGATTTCGAGTTCTATTTAATATATGCACTGCATGGACCATATGATTAATTAGTGAGGCTTTTTTTATGAAAATAATTCAAAATATTTATTTGAACTATTCTTACCATAATAAATTACAAATTGTTTCACTAAAAATTCGTAATTGCACTCCTTTATTCACATTTTGAAATTCCCCGTTAAACACTTATAATAACTCCACATGTTAAGATTACAGAATAATAAATAAATTAAATTCCTAACAAATTTAATTTAATAACTAATTTTCTTTAGATTAGTACTTAACGTATTTCATTCATAAATTCACCGGCCGGATTTACATATGAAAACTAACAATCTTCTCGTAAAGGGCGTATCGTCAATCTCTATATCGAGATATGATTTCCATAACTAAATTATTATTTTACCAAATGTAAATTTATTATCATCCAACTTAACAGGCATACCGAACAATCTCAGAATCTCATCTTTTAATAAACCAAAACGAAAACCAACATATAAATCTCATAATAGTTACATCAATATTGAGGATATGTATCTTTAACAGTTTAGGGAATATGTTTTTGACATTCAGTCTAAAATATATATTTTCAGTTGTTCTTGTTCAATACATACTAAATGCACTAAGACGAGAAGTTAGAACTACACCATTCTCGTAATCAAGATAAATTACATTTAATCTCGTGCTAGAATCATTGATAGCTTATCATAATTTTCATCTACAATTAA
Source organism: Withania somnifera (assembly GCA_039654485.1). Taxonomy (NCBI): domain Eukaryota; kingdom Viridiplantae; phylum Streptophyta; class Magnoliopsida; order Solanales; family Solanaceae; genus Withania; species Withania somnifera. The sequence continues at coordinate 10,170 of JBDJHY010241582.1, forward strand.
GACCTGTAACTTTAATTTATCATAACTGATTATTTAATCTTTTGTGTATATGATCAAACTCTATACACTAAATCATCTACTATATAAGCCAATGATAATATATGACAAAATGATTTATTTAATATAACACTTTATTGAATTGAATAAACAAATAAACAATTATTCAATAAATGATAATACATCAAAATACATGGTTAATAGTATATCCTAACAGCTTGTACATAATATTCTAATATGTAAATTTTATTTTTAAAAACATAAATATGTCATGCTCCAATTGACCGTCACAATTAAATTATTTGACTCAAAATTTGAAATATGTCACTTAAATTAGGACAGAAAAAATAATATTGTGTAATGTATATATTGTGTAATGTATATGTACAATAAAGACATGTTTGGAAAGCCACTTTATAATTGAATTTAAATGTATTTGAGTGTAATTACACAATTTACATATTTATTTTACCTGGTGATTACTTGATTGACAAAAAATTAAATGTAACTGAGAGGATGTCATTACACTCTTTACTTCTTAAGATGAGGGTGAATTGGTAATTTACTGTGTAATTACAATGTTACCTTTCAATTTCGTCTTGATTGTTTTATTTTATTTTAATTTCTTCTATTTTATATTTTTTTTATTTTTATTTTTATTATTTT
>JBDJHY010241592.1:0-18743 GCA_039654485.1 Withania somnifera
CTGACTATTGAGCCATAATGGCTAGAGGATGATTTTGATAACAAAGATGTATAATGACATAAAGAAATAAATGGTAACATTCTCATAATAATATAGGTAATGATCTTTTACTATTTTAGACTCGGTATTGTATCAAGCATCCGGTAGTACTATTTTCACTTATTTTAGTCTAGGCTTCACATCTTAGCACCGGGAAATATCATCTGCCTAATAAATGTTGGGAATTGAGGCCATTATCGTATGGAAGTGAGTACAGCTTTTCAACACTTATTTAATTACTGGTTATAAAAACTTGATGATACCCGATATATTGAGAATTTTTATGATACGATGATACAGGCTTTGTACACCTTGACTTATCGAGGACGGCTTGATGAGACTATTGATATTTGGCATGAGATGCCAAACTACTAAGACCATTAAGGTTTTGAGATTTGGTATGTGAGCTTATGATGATGTTAGAGATCATACGTGGTGACATGCCTCAATAGACCATGCCTCTGGTTTGCCGCTGACACTGAAGGGGGGGTTTATGGTGTCGGGGAGATATACCGAGAATATCTAGGTTAGCCTTCCATAGGTTCTGCTTGCTGGGCCTAAGGGCATCAGAGGAGATGCGTACCTAGGATTGGTTGCTTCATGTTGTGTATTTACTTTTTCACACTTGTTTTCTTTAGTGTATCCTTAGGTCGTTATGGGGAGCCTACAGGTAAGAATGTTTTTGTGTACGTTGTGCTTCTTTCTGGCGGACTTGTCAGTGTTTATTATTAGTTAATTTATACTTCATTCTATGTGGTATTTTGGTGCTTTAAACTATAATCCAGTCCTTTATATTTTACTTAAGGTTACTGGTATACCTGTCATATTCGTCTCCTATCTTCTTTTGACTCCTGATTTATTGTATTATCATTTATATATATTGTTGCAAGGATTCCCGAGTACATTATCTTTAGTTCTTGAGATCCTGTTATGTGATTAGCTAGCGATACATGTCTATTTGATACTTGATTCCTATTTGAGTAGCCAGCTTCCCTTGTTGTACTATTTTCTTCTATGACCTCTTTATTACATTTTATTATTTACTGCTTTTATTATTTTTATATGCCTAGTGAGCCCTTAAAGCTTACTGGGTATGGGTTGCTTCGATAGCTTGTAGTCATACTACACTTGCAGATGTGTAGATTCGAGTACATGTTCCCGACCGTGATCATAGCCAGCTATTCATGCAATTTGCATTTTACTTCAGGGTGAGCTTGGCATCCAAATTTTTTTCCTGCTTCTCTTTATATTTGACATTTCCATTTGGTCTCTATGTAATTTAGAGACACAGTTGTATTAGACATTTTGGATTTCTTGTTTCTGTACTTAGTGGTTTGTTTGACACTGATATCGGGTTTTGGGGCATTTACTTTTATTCTTTAACACTTCTGCAATCATTTATCTTCTAATTATTATATTATGTTTTTTTGCATTTGATGTAGTATTCCTCCACTTCGGCTTTGGACTATAGGGTTGGTTCTCCTACTGGTGGTATAATAAGTGCCATCATGATCTGTAAAATCAGGTTGTGACAAGTTGGTATTAGAGTCTAGGTTCATTAGTGTTAGGGTACAGAACCAATGCGTAGTAGAATTTTGCAGATTGGCACGAAGACGTCCATTGCATATCTTCGGGGGCTATAGTGACATTTAGGAAAATTGACTCCTTATTTTCATCCTATATCGTGTGTATGTCCTTGAAGGTTCCTTGAAAATCTCACTCATTGCCATCACTCTTTTGCAAATTCCTTGTACACATTAATCCATAGCCAAAAAGATAAATAGAGCACTGGCAGAAGTGCCTCTTCTAGTACCTACAGCGCTAGTGGCAGCACCTATCCCAGCAGTTTCCACAGTGTCGTCTCTCAATATCATAGCGTACTATGGTAGCTACTCAGTACATTTGGAGGTCCACCTATAGATGGAACACAACCAGCAATTCCCGTACCTTAGCCTACAACTGCAGTTCTTGTAGTACAACCTGTGCCACTGGTTGTTTCAACAGTGACTTCTACACCTATATAGGTTATATCAGTGCCAACTGTTGCTTCTACTATTGAGCAACAGCCAGCTATGATAGACACATAGCGAAAGGTCCAGACCAGATTCCTGAAGTTGGATCCCCCCAAATTTACTGGAGTACCAAGGGAGGATGCCCATGAGTTTAGAGTTAAGTGCAAAGAAAAAATGACCAACATGGGTGTATTACAGACCTATGGTGTAGCCTTTACCACCTATAAGATGTGTTGTGCAGCTAAGCAGATCATTTGTGGTCTATAGATCTGCAGGTTCATCACAGCTGACTTGGGATGAATTGTATGAAGTGTTCATGAAGAAATTTGTATCCCGAGCTAAGAAAGAGTGCCTGATGGAAGAGTTCAGAAGGCTCAAACAGGGGTCTATGTCCGTTATAGAGTATAAGGATAAATTTCATCAACTTTCAGTCTATGGATATTGAGTTTATGCCTACAGAGCCGGAAAGAGTTCGTCGGTTCTCTTATAGGTTGAGAGATAGGCTTCTGGAGGCGGTAGCATTATTGGTTTCTAATGATTGTCTATTTCAAGTTTTGGTGGATTACGCCAATTTGATGGAATCCCTTTATCATGAGTCTCGTCAGTGCAACAAGAAGAGGTAGTAATATTAGAGAGGTTATAATCGATCCCCTTCTAAGGGCCGCAATCAGCTTCATCAGTCATAGGGGTGTCATTATAGGTTTCATCTCCATCCCCTGCACAGTATTCCCCAGGGGCCAGTTCGTCACATCATAGTGGTCAGATGGGTTCTGGTAGAGGAGCCCAATAGAATGGGACATATGGGCCATGTTATGAGTGTGGACTTTTGGTCCATTATGCTAAATTTTTTCTACATAAGGACAATATTTAGCCTGCTCCTCAGTCTGCATAGCCATTGAGATCGGTGCCTTTACCGGCTATAGGTGGGGCATAAAGGGGTTATAGAGATAGTGGTCGGGCGGTGGTCGCGGTGGTAGTTGTCATGGCAGTGATCGCTAGTTCTATGTTGTTCCTGGTTGACTTGAGGTTGTTACCTCAGAAGCTGTGATTACAGGTCTGATTTCTATGTGTTCTATATCTGCGTCAGCATTATTTAACCCTGGGTCTATTTGTTCATATGTGTCATCTTATTTTCCACCCAGTTTGGGATTGCCTAGTGATGTAATGTCTATATCTATATGTGTTTCTACCCTAGTAGGGGGTTCTTTAGTATTGGATCGGGCAATCCAATCATGTTTGGTTATGTTGATGGATTAGAAACACTGGTTGACTTAATGTTGCTAGATATGGTGGACTTAGATATTATTCTGGGTATGGATTGGTTGTCTCCCCATCACGCGGTTTTGGACAGTTATGCCAAGACCTTCACCTTAGTGGTACTAAGTTCATCTACGATTGTATGGCATGGTTCTAGTAGTCGCGCACCGACAGGCTTTATTTCTTGCCTACATGCTAGGAGGTTAGTAGGGAGAGGGTGTTTGGAATACTTAGCATATATTCATGATGTTCAGGTTGACACTCCTACTCTTGAGTCTGTTCTTATTATTTTTAAGTTCCTTGATGTATTCCCGACCAACCTACTAGGCCTACCACTAGAGTGGGATATTGATTGTTCTATTAACTTAGAGTCAGGCACTAGGCCCATTTCTATTTCTCCGTATCATACGGGTCTTTCTAAGTTAAGAGAGCTAAAGGTTCAGTTTTAGGATTTGCTAGACAAAGGTTTTGTCGGTTCCAGTCTGTGGTAAGGTGCACGAAGTGCTAGGGAATAGGATTTTGATTCATCTAAACTATTTTCCACTCTCCAGTTCTTTTTGTAAAGAAAAAGAATGGTACAATGAGAATATGTATTTATTATTGATAGCTAAATAAAGTTATTATAAAAAAAATATCTTATGCCGAGAATTAATGACTTATTTGATCAACTTTAGGGAGCGGTAGTGTTCTCTAATAATGATTTGAGGTCAGTTTACCATCATTTTTGGATCCGAACAGAGGATATTCCTAAAACCTCTTTCAGGACCCATTATGGTCATTATGAGTTTTTGGTTATGCTCTTTGGCTTGACTAATGCTCCAACAACTTTTATGGACTTGATGCACAAGATGCTTAAGCCCTACCAGGACTTGTTTGTGATTATTTTTATTGATGACATCTTGGTGTACTCACAGAGTAAGTCCAATCATGAGAAGCACTTGAGATTGATTCTCCAAACACTGAGAGAACATAAAGCTTTATGCCAAGTTATCAAAATGTGATTTTTCATTAGGGTCCATTGCATTCTTGGGGCATGTAGTGTCCAAAGAAAGGATTAGCATTGACTCGGGAAAATTAAGAAGCTACGTCATTAGTTGAGACCGACTTTTTTTTAGATTCATAATTTTTGGGATTTGGATGGATACTATCGCCATTTTGTAGAAGGGTTCTTGTTAATTGCAGTACCTTCGACTAGATTAACCAGGAAGTATGTTGCTTTCTAGTGGCCTGATGATTTTGAGTTGATCTTTTCAAAGCTAAAGGACCTATTGACTTCAGCGCCAGTGTTGACCTTACCAGTAGAGGGTCAAGGATTCTCTATGTATTGTGATGCTTCTGGTGTTGGTTTGGGTTGTGTGTTGATACAGCAGGGTCGAGTTATTGCATATGCTTCAAAGCAGTTAAAGGTTCATGAGCATAACTATCCCACTCATAATTTAGAGTTAGCGGCGGTAGTGTTTGCACTTAAGATTTAGAGATATTATCTATATGGAGTCCAGTGTGATATCTTTACTGACCATCACAGTCTTTAGTACATTATGAGTTAGAGGGAGTTAAATTCCAGATAGTGAAGGTGGATTGAACTACTGAAAGACTATGATATTTCTATCCTATATCATCTGGGCAAGGCAACCATTGTAGTAGATGCCTTAAGCCAGAAAGTGATTAGTATGGGTAGTCTAGTAGCCTTGTTAGTATCCAAGAGGTTGTTTGAGGTAGAGGTTCAGTCTTTGGATAATTGATTAGTTAGGCTTGATCTTTCAAACCACAAGTGTGTATTGGCATATGTTGAACCCAAATCTTCCTTGGTAGATCATATTCGACTGCTATAATTTGAGGATAAGTGTTTGGTTGCTCTTCGTGGCTAAGTGTTAGCTGGAGAAGCCGGCAGGGCTTTTATTAATTCAGATGGTGTGCTTTATTTTTATGGTCATATTTGTGTACCTCAGATTGGTGATTTAGTACAGTTGATCTTGTATGAGGCTCATAGCTCCAGGTATTTTATTCATCTTGGTGCAACCAAGATATACCGAGATCTATAATAATTGTATTGGTGGAGTGGGATAAAGAGGGGCTGAGTATGTTTCTAAGTGTAAAAACTATCAACAGGTTACGTGTGAGTATCGAAGACTAGGTGGTTAGATTGAACGACTCCCTATTCTGGCTTGGAAGTAGGAGTGGGTGACTATGGACTTTGTTTCTAGGTTGCTGCAGACTAGTAGAGGTTTTGATGTGGTTTGGGTCATTGTAGACAGGCTGACCAAGTCAGCGCACTTCATTCCTAGTCATTCTTCATATAATGCTCAGCGTCTGGCTCAAATTTACATTCTTATTGTGGTTTGATTGTATGGTGTTCCTGCGTCTATCATTTTTAATAGAAGCACCAAGTTCACTTTGCTATTTCTGAGGTCTGTTTAGAGATGTACCAAATTCATTTAAGTATTGCATTTCATCAATAGACCGATGGTCAATTCGAGCGAACTATTCAGGTGTTAGAGGCAATGTTGAGGGCTTATGTGATTGACTTTGGTGGTGCATGGGATCAGCACCTGCCATTGGCTGAGTTCTCTTATAACAACAGCTAACACTCCAGCATCAAGATGGCACCATTTGAGGCTTTGTATGGTAGACAGTGTATATCTCCTATTGGTTGGTTTGATGGTTTTGAGACCAAAGTCCAGTCTATAGACTTGTTGCTTGATTCACTTGATCAGGTTTGGTATATTCAGGATAGGTTGACGGCTGCCCATAGAAGGAGGAAGAGCTATGCTGATCGTAGGCTTTGTGCTTTACTGTTTGGGGTTGGTGATAGAGTGTTTCTACGGTATGATGAGATTTGGTAGGTGTTGCAAGCTTAGTCCCAGTTATATTGGGCCCTATGAGATTTTGGAAAGAGTTGGTGATGTTGCTAGTAGGGTGTCCTTACCTTCTATGCTTTTATTTGTTCACCCGGTATTCTATATTTCTCTATTTCGATGGTATATTCCTGATGAGTCTCATGTAATTCAGGAGGATTCAATGCAGAAGATGAGGATCTATCCCTTGTTGAGGAGCAGGTGAAAATTTTGGCTAAGGAGGTGATGAATTTTTGGTCCAGGGAGATTCCGGTGGTTAAGGTACAACGAAGGCACCATTTAGTCAAGGAGGCAACTTGGGAGATCAAGAGTGAGATGCAAAAGTAGTATCCACATCTGTTTGAGGCATCAGGTAAATTATCTTCCTATTTATTTATTTCTTTTACTTGGCTTTCGGGGAAGAAAGCCCTTTTAGTAGTGGATGTTGTAATGAACCTTATGTTCATTTATGATAAATACAAGATGTTTTGCATTTTAGAGTGTTTCAGTAGTTTCCCCAAGTCATTTATGACTTGCTGGGACCAGTAGTTCAGATCCCTGTCGACTCGGTTAAGAGATATCTCAAATTGCTATTTTAGAGCCTAAAACCAAGCACTCATTGACCAAATTAACTTTACTTCAAGATGAGCTCGAAGTTAAATTTTGACATCTTTGTTAGCTCCGAAATGCCAAATAAAGTCGAGTTTGACCTTAAGTTTGTGTTTTTGGAGTTTTTGTTTCCAATTTAGGCCAAATTGTGGACTTTAGTTAAGTTTAAATTATAAATTGGAGCTTGGGTGGTAAATTGGTGTTTGGAGTGTCGGATCGGAATTCTGATGCTTCCAGTAGCTCTGGAATGGTGATTTTAGGCTAGTGGAGGTATTGGTATAGTTTTTGGACTTGTCGTTGCATTTTCGAGCTGATGGTGGAAAATTCTTGAAAGTTTAGCTTAAGTGTTGACTTGGTAAATATTTATCTGAAACAACCTCAGATTCCAATTTTGTCTGCGCCATTGAGTCTGAAATGGCATTTTGGGGTGCATGCATATTTGGTTTGTCAAGATTGGACTCTGAATGCATTTTAAGTGGTTATTCGGAGCATGTTTCCCTTGGTTTTGCTGCCAAAACCTGCAACTGGTGCAGGAAAACCCCTTCTACATAATCGTGATAGGCCTTCATGCGCTTGCGTTTCATTTTGAAATTATGCTTCGTGATCGTGAGGCTATCTCATGTAATTGCGATGAGCACGAGTCAATTTATTCTACATGATCATGAGGAACCTCACGCTATCTCAATGGATATTCTTTAGAACTCTATGCGATTGTGTAGTAAGCCCACGCAATCGAGATGAGTAAGGCCACTGATAGTTACTTAAATTTCTTCACGAACCCCGGATTTTATTTCAACAACAACATTGAGTTCTAACCCGTCTTTGAGCGAAAACCCCCTTCCAAACCTCATTCCAAGGATGAGAACACTCCCCACCTTGTCTCTGTCGACTTCAATGCAATTGGAAGATTTTTCTTCTGTAAAGGCCTGATATCGCCCTATTCAAGATACTGATTCAAGTTATAGTACTTCCTCAAAGCGATTGACAGAGCGGAACGACCAAAAAAAGAAGTGTTGTTAGAAAGCCGTATGATAGGTGGTAACAATCTTGTACAGTTCAGAGGGTTTATGTCTTGAAACTCTTCAATTTCTTAGTTCCTCCATTGATGACCCCACTTTTTGAATTTTTTATAAATATTCCATAATCCTTATATGTTTGGGTAATCTTCGTTATTTGAGGATACATTGCTTCAAGTATCAATTATACATTGAAATTCTATTGTTATACCCATAAAGATTGAATCTTTGACCCCATTATGGACAAATATGTTTGGGATGTTTTGAAGCCCTTCCCGCACTCAAATTGTGCCTAATTTTGGAGCACATGTTCCTGGTAATGTTGGAACCCCATAATGAAGTTTATTTTATGTTTCAATGAGCGGGCCCCACAAGCCCATTTTAGGCCCAGTCTAGAAATTAGCATAAAATATACCACTAGACTCGTATTAACATATAGAATACTTTGACGTAAGTTTCAAATCATTAGGAGATTGTTTGACGCCATTCAAATTAAGATTCGTGAATTTGCAATGTTCAGACGAAAGGTAGGCTTCGTAGGGCTATCTTCGGCTTATAGCTTTAATAATTATACTAAATATCATCTGTGGGTTGGTTAGCTAGGTTGTATAGTAACCCTGTGTTATTCTTTCGTTCGTCCCATGTTGATATTTATATTTTGGGATCTGATTGATATGGTGCCCGTGACTTAAAAATTGGCGGTAGATACCTAGTAGGGCATAGGACGTTGATATTACATGATCATATGTTGATATACCCACTTTTTGATTTATTGTGCATTCATGACATGAGAGGTCTTACCTATGGCTCCGATTAGAGTGCATTGGGCTTGGTCAATATCACCAACTGATTATTGAGCCATGATGGCTAGAGGATGATTTTGATAACAAAGATGAATACTGACGTAAAGCAATAAATGGTAATATTCTAATAATAATGTAAGTAATGATCTCTTACTTTTTAGACTCGGCATTGTATCAAGAACCCGATAATACTATTTTTACTTGTTTTAGCCCAGATTTCACACCTGGCACCAGAAAATATCATTTTACTAATAAATGCTTGCACTTGAGACCGACTCTATTTGGGAGTGAGTCCAGCCGTTGGGAATTGAGTCCTTTATCATACGACATTGAGGATACCTAACCTTTTGCAAATATTTATGATACAGTATATATACAGGCATTGTACGCCTTGACTTGCCGAGGATGGCTTGATGGTACTATTGATATAAGGCACGAGATGCCTGACTTGAGACCTTTGAGGCTCTGTGACTTGGGATGTGAGGATTTTATGATGTTAGAAATCTTACATGGTAACACCCCTCCATGGATCGTGCCTCTGAGCTACGGCTGACCAGAGGAGGGGTATATGAGATAAGAGAGTATTATACTGGGAATATCTAGGTTAGCCTTTTATGGGTTTTGCCTGCTGGGCCTACGGGTACCGAAAAATATGCGTACGTAGAAATGGTTACTTCATGATTATATTTAATTTTCTGAACTTATTTTCTTCAGTGTACCCATGGTAGTATGTGGATGCCTATGGGTGAGTGTGTTCCAATGTACGCTGCGCTTCCTTCTGGGGGACTTGTCAGCATTTATTTTCCATACCTTATCATTCTTATTACTGGTTAATTTTTATTATTGATTAACTGATACTTTATGTTATGTGGGATATTGTGCCTTAGATTATTATTCATTCATTCATCCTTTACTTGAGGTTGCGGTATACCGTCCCTGTTCTACTCCTATCTCCTTCAACTCCTATTTATTACATTATTATTCACATACATTGTTGAGAGGATTTTGGGTACGTCTCCCTTCATTGCTTGAGATTCTGTTAAGTGATTAGCTAGCGAGACATGTCTATTTGTTACCTTATTCTTATTTGAGTAGCTATTTCCCCTTGTTGTACTATTTGTTTCTGTGACGCCCTTTATTGTATTTCGTTATTTACTACTTTTATTATTGTTATGTGCCTAGTCGGACCTCGAAGCATATTGTGTACGGGTTGTTTCGACAGCTTGTACTCATACTACACTTTCACATATGCAGATCCAAGTAAAGGTTCTCGATAGTGATTTACAATCAGTTGTTCATTCAGATTCCACCTACTTTAGAGATTCAGGGTGATCTTGGCGTCCGGCTTTTACCTTCTTCTCTTCGGCTTTGGCATTTTTATTCGATCTTCATGTATTTCGGAGATATAATTTTATTAGACCTATTTTGTATTTCTTGTTTTTGTACTTAGTGATTCGTTTGACACTGATACCGGGTTTTTGGGCATTTATTTGATTCATTAAAACTTTTGCACTTAATTATCTTTTTATTATGGATATACTTTCGCCTTTGATATAGTAGTCCTCCGCTTTGGCTATGGACTACGGGGTTTGGTTCTCCTACTGGTGGTATAATAGCTGTCATCATAAACCGTGAAATTGGGTCGTGACACATAGGAGAGAATAAAGCGTCTCTACAGCTTCGATGGTTGCTAACCCCATACATGCTCAGGCTCAAAATCAGCAACTATGATGGGAGATGCAGCTCTATCAGGGGCTACTACTCTAGCATCCTCAACCTCGACCTCTACTATATCCTCTAATTGGTAGTGAAACAGGCTCATCATCCCCCGATGCTACCGTAGATCGTGTACGTGCCATCTGCTGAATAGTGAATCAAGAATAAATGAGATCTCAAGAGACCAACTATGAACATGCTTGACATAGAAATAAAAAAAGAGTGAATTCCTAAACATGTCACTGTAGCCTTCAGAAAATAGGATACAGATGTCATCGTAGCCTTTCAACAAGACTCCACTAGATACTGGCTTAGGTACCAATGATACCAAAAAACCTGGGGCTCTATTATTAATTTGTCATGACCCAATTTCTCAAGTCATGAGGGCAGCTACATCCCACCATAGGAGAACTACCCAAAAAGTACGCATAGAAAGATAATGGAAATGAAATCAGAAGATAAGACATAATATGAGGGATATGCGTAAGTGGAAGTCTAATATTATAACACAAAACCCCAAAATTGATATCTAGTACATAAGCCTCTACGAATAAACTGATAAAAGGTACAAGTCTGATAATAAGAGTACATCACTGTCTGAAAACTCAAAAAAAAAGTAATTCAACTAGGAATAAGATAAAGCAGGATCCTGACGCGATGGATCATCCGCTACCTTGAAGTCCATATAAATAGATTTAACTCAACTGATAAGCGGGGATGAATCATACTCTGGTCTTTACCAAAAGATGCAGAAGTATAATATGAGTACCAAATAGCCGAAGAAACATGGTACCCACTAGGAATTATTGTCCGATTGGGACCATATAAGTAATAAAAGCAGTAAAGAGACAGATAAAGAAAATAATTCATAGAGATCAAAGAACATAACAATTACAGAGAAACTAACTAACATGATATAAGCAAGTAGGACATCCTAGAATTTAGCTTCCAATAAGGAAGATTTAGGAAAACATAGAGAAGAAGAATCTGAATCCACGCTCTGCTAATAAAGTATAAAATAAATAACATGAGTGGCGGTATACCGGTAACCTCAATAATGGGGATAGGAAGAAAGATTAACTACAAGAAGTATGAGAATAAAGGAAGCGTGAAAGGGAGCCCAATGATCTATCCAACCAATATCATTAAAGTAAAACAGTAATAATTGTAGGAAGAATCCCTGTGGCCTCCCATATGGCTAAGAGATACAAACAAGTGAATGCAAACTCTCCAGTCTCCCATACAACCGAAGAGTGCAACCAGAAAACAATACTAAAGGGTACAATATGCATGATCATGTGATATGATGACAGTAAAGTAAATCGTACGCTCCTCCTACGAACCCATAAGTTTGGTAGGTAGGACCATGGAAGCCCACAACTTGTATAACTCTATTCTCCCATATACGCCTCCTTTGGTCGCCCGCAAGGCCGGATTGGTAAGGTCCATGGAGGGAAAACCTCATACCACCCATAAAATAAATTGTACTTAGACCTCAATGGTTCTATATCAGGATCAAGTATCAATGATTATGCCCAACCACAATCGGGTCTAAAATCCAAATGAATATTAAGATCAAGATTTTGGCTGCAACCAAGTCTAATAATATGTTAAAAACAGTGATTACCTCTTTCTAATCCCATTTATCATCAAAAACTAGTAAAATCATCATTTGATACTCATTTTAATCTCATAATACTGAAAAATAGGCCCACAAGGTCATGCAAGATTTCATAATTAGTGACGCTGGGATCTTTGCCATAAAAAAGTAGAAAATAATGTATAAAAATTGATTTTCATGATGATGTCATACATAACCACAAATAACATATCACAACAGGTCCTACCGGCCTTGTACAAGCTCAATATCTACAACAATCATAATTAGTCATAATATCTGACACTTACAAATATTTCCAATAAATCCCACCATATATGTTCCAGAGGAAATAAGAACCACGTAAGGTCACAAGGTGATCAATAATCACAAATGCAATACCAAAGCATAACTAAGAAGTGGACTAAAGAAGCGGACAGGGTCAAGGGTACCATATCTAAAACTCCAACCTAAGGATGGCTAATTACTGTCATTATTTCTCATAGAAGCAATATCTAAGATCGATGAGTCATAGCCTACCTAGCGTTCGAAGATAAACTTGCAAATACTAAATAAAGTAGCCAAAACAACTCTAACAGATCAAAAAATGCACGGGCGAACCTGAACGCTCATGAAACTAGAAAAATAATAATCTACATATTAATACGAGTCAAAAAATTCCCATACAGTTATAATTATAATCGCGACCAAAATTCGAGTCAAATAGGCCTATGGGCACGTAACCCCAAAACTCTGAACAAAAGGTACCAAAATGTTCCCCACATCGTAGGAAACTCATACACAAAATTTAAAACTAAGACGAGCAAGAAAGAAGCTAGAATAAATGATTTATAGTGAAGAACCAACTTTGAGAATTTGGAAATTTTTGGATAAAATTGGTAAAACTAGAGTAGAAACTTACCCAATGATTGAAGAATAATGAAGAAATATTAATTCCAATGTCACCTACTATCGCATGCAAAACCCCAAGGATTGAAAATGGTGGATTTAGAGCTTTGAAAATGAAAAGATGATGAAAAATGCACGAAAATCAAATTTTGGGGTTTAAATACTACCAGGTAAATGCTCCGTGTGGAGTGTTCAACTAATTGAGAACATGGACCTTTAACTAGGTAAGCCTACAACATATGAGGTAGCCTCCCGCAAACACATAGAGAAAGGGAGTTTAGCCGGTCCAGGTCACCTCTCCATGAATGTGGTGAACCGGCTACGAATGCGGAGGCCAACTCAGTCGCATTCACCACAAACGCGGTCCAGACCCATGAATGCAAAGGGAAAAAGTATAGCTAATGCACCAGAAAAACCATCTATTTTTAAACACAGTAATGGGTGCTCTAAATGAGTTTGGAACTCGATGAACACAAACCAGATATGCTACTTACATAGAAAAAATATTTCATACTTAATGGTGCAGACAAAATTTCAATTTGTGATCATTTTCATGAAATGTTGACTAATGTTAATTCTAGGACAAAAAATCCAACTTTCCAATAGAGTACTCAAAATGACATAAGTTGGCCCGAAGCCCGTCAAATAGCTCACCTAACCCAAACTCGACATTCTAAAGTGATGGCATATTCGTATTTTCAATCTGAGGTTCTGATCATGAAAATTCAACCAATGTCAAACTTATGAGGTCTAAAATAATTATAACACACAAAATGAGATAAAACCAAAACTAAAGTCTCCGAACCTGAATCAAGAGTCCATCTAGACCAAAATTCATGTTCTAGAGCTAATAGAACTGCCAAAATTCAATTTCGAGTTTATTTTCACAAAATATTGGCTGAATTCAATAATTTCAATAGTTAAGGCTCTAAAATAGGAAAATGGACATAACAACCAAGAGAACGACCCAAGAACCGAACCACTAGTCCTAGTAAATCTTAAAAGACTTAGGGACACTATAGAAAAGTTCTAAGATGTAAGAAAATAAAAAAACACAAAGATGACCATAAAGGTCATTATATAAAGATCTTTGAGTCTTCTATCCAACTTAACAAACCATTCGTCAATACGCAGTCAGAGTAAATGGTTATGGCTTTTTTACAAAGGACTATCAAAGATGTCAAGGAAGGCGTCCGAAATGACGCCCCATCGGCCTCACGATGCCCCATCAAGAGGGGGCTATCACTTTTAACCAGTAACCCCCAATTTTCCCCCAAAGTGACAGTGCAATCCGTCACTCCATCGGGCGAGCGCTTTTTAATTTCTTTTAAGGAAATTGTGGGGTATTTTAGTCCTTTAACTTTCCAAGGTCCCACCCATATTTTTAAACAGGAAAAAGGGTTTTTTTAAGAAAAAACATGCATAAAATTCTTCTCTCAAGATTTCCTTATTCTTCTCCCAAAGACTCATGAACCCTAAAGCTCTCAAGAAAAATATTCAAGCTACCAACAGAAGGTTTCACTCAAGGTTTATTCCAAGTTCCTCCACTCTAAAAATATACATAAAGAGTTATTTTGTCAAGTTTAAAACTCCAATATTTCAAGTCTAATGATTATTCCATGAATTTCAAGAATTATTCTCAACTTTCCAACCATGGTTTTTATCCTAAGGCTTCAGATACGAGGTATGTAGGACTTCAATGAGAACCTCCTTTCATTCTCATGTTCAAAACTTATAAGTTCTTTATGAAATTTGTTCAATTTAGGGTTCAAAGACCCAATTTTTAATTCCAAATATTTTATGCATGATTCTTTAAATTTTATGATTTTTTCACATGTTTATGGGCCCTTATGAAGATTTTATGCATCATAACTCTTGGTAATGTTTCTTTGTTGCCCCTAATTGATGTATATGATCTTATGTATATGAATACTTTATGTTGTGTTTTACATATGATTATGTATTCCTTAAAAAAGTTTTCATTTTTGTAAAAATTAGCAAGTTTACCCTTGTTGCAGCATTTAAACGGCATGATTTCATGTATATTATTTTCTATAAGGTTAAGTTATTATTCATGGTTTTATCCTCCAATGATTTCAATGAACAAGTTAGCTCTATGAATACAGGAACTATGAACATTTAAGTTTTAAAATTGAGTTTGATTAAGCACTATGAATAACAAGGTTTGAAATATATGTTTTTAAGAATAACTATAAGGTTCTAAGTATTACATAGAGCACAAAATAGAAGCTATGCTCAAAGCTATATGATTTATGATTAATTCATAGGTAAGATGTACCTTCCTTATGATATGATTAAGCTATAGAAGATATATTTTGGAAGGACTATTTAGCACCAAGGGGACGGGGAGCCAGTCACCTGACCTAAAGGGTGGCACCATATTCTCAGAACTACGCTTCTACCTTAGGTATGTTATGAGCCCAAAAATACTGAGGCTAAGACTACAGTATCCTTAGTTTTATGGCTCTAATTCTGGAAGGTCAGAGAGGCCTTCCCAGTGTAGACATAGCTACTGAACTCCATGTTTAGTTCACTGGTTTATTGTTGGTTATAAGAAACTCTCATTAAATAGATTTAGCTTTGCACTTTATGATTTTTTTATGTCTTGCCTTTATAATGTAAACCTCTTAAAGGTGCAAGACCCAATAGTTTCAAACAAATTATGATGGCTTATAGATTTCAAATATGACTTACATTTTTAGCTTATGAATATGCATTAGAGTTAATGATTATAGTTTTGTCATGATTTCCTAAATAATATCACTACTTTATTTGAATTCATTTTTAGCATCCTATAATAATATTCATCATAAATTACTTTCCTATATACTAAGTACCTTCCTAGTATAAATTGCATACTCTTTTGCCTATATTTTTTATGATTTAGATAGTGGTGGTCGTTCTTAGAATCGTGGATAAACACATCCCACCATAAGTACAGAGTTGGTGAATCCTTCTTTTTTTGAGGGCTTAGTGGCAGGTGTTTCTTCCTTTTTTGGATAATTAAATTAGTTTGGGTCAGTTGAAGGCCTTGTTGCAATGTAGTATTTTTACAATGTTAGAGGCTTTTCAGACTAGATTGGTTATGTTCTCATGTCTCCCCTTCATGCCTAGTCTTGTTGTTTAAAGCATTAACTCTGGATCTCTGCAATTATTACCTATATTTCCTTTTCTTTATCTTTCGTGTATGTTGTACTTGTCATGTATTCCATTCCAGTTACCAAGTCTCATCTAGGTTGTAGACTTGTGGCATGAAAAATGTGATATTAATAGTTGAATAGTCTTTAAAAGCTTTCATCTAACTCTAGTAAAGATCAGGTGTGATTAGCGGATAGTCTTGGTACATTTTGCAAATGATATTTATGTTCCATGCCATCATCACTATTACATCCAATTACTAAATCAAAAAATTCTTCATATTGGGAAGTTAACCTTGGTAGCCCTCTGCTTCTTTGATGGACATTGATCCAATATCTGAATAGCACCAAAATTTTCTAGCTATCTTCTGCTAATGAATATTTGTTTTCTCCAATTTGAAATCTTCATATACTACAAGTTGTCTCTAAAGCTACTGATGTTCCTTGAATAACTAGTAGATCCTTCACTATCTTGCTAAGTTTTGGACATTGAGTGTCCCAAACCCTCCACCAATTCAAAAGATATGGTGCACCTTTATTATCTGTAAAATTATTGTATCTATTTCAAAATATTCATCAAAACCACATTTATTAGTAGAATCAAGACCAAGTTGAGACTTCATCATACTATGGAAACCTAGTCGAGACCTACTAATTTGTGTAGCTTCAATATTATTTCATTCTAAAATGCAATACCTGTCATACATTTCTCTATAATGTAACCTAATATTATTTTGACAAGTTAGAAAGCTTATATTTTTCGTGTCGTCGAATATAAATTTATTTATTAAAACTTTTGTACTATTTCTTTATATTCGAGGTTAAAAAAAATGCAACTAAGTAAATTTATGGGATAAGAGAAAAATATTTTTTGAAATTTTCAATCATTGTTTCAATAGCCACTTCAAATAATAGGTTTTCTTTATATTAAGCGAAAAGAGATAATTATGATATACAAGTAATAAAATTTCAGTTATAGTACGATAATACAATCTAAAAAGACATCTATGGCATCATAAAATGCTTTCAAAAATTTTACAAGTTTATTTACGCTATCCCAATCAGAATCAGAAAGTTTATGATCTAGATAAACAATTTGTGTGTAGCATAGTAATAGGTTGTCTATATTTATAAACCTCAAGCATTCCATAAAAGTAATTTCATCTAGTTTTAACATGTCTTGGAACTTTTCTAAAAGGAAGTCCTGAAAATTTACAAACTTTCGTAAAATGATTGATCTACTATGTTCATATTAAAAATCCAAAAACAAGCATGATCAACTTTTTCACAGCTATTTTGAAATAATTTCACACTATCATTCACAATTAAATTTAATATATATGTTGACCATCAACATGAAAAACATCTTTGCTAAATGGAAATTCTAGATTCTAGCAAGTTCATATCATTTATCATAGCATTTAAATTAGCAAAAGCATTATCAAAAGTAACACTAAGCACTTTGTCACATAGACCATAAAAATTTAAAACTTCATTACAGAAGTAGCGATATAAACCCCAATTTTTTTCTGCTCACAAATTTTTATAACCGATATGTTACGAGCCATTTCTTAAATCATGAAGGCGCTTACATCCCATCGTAGGAGAACCACACAACAAGTACGCATAGCAAGTTAATGAAACTAAAAGCGGAAAATAAGACACAATATAAAGAACAAGGATAAGCGGAAGTCTAATGTAGTAATATAACATTCCAAAACTAGTATATAGTACATGAGCCACTAAAACAGCTATCAAAATGATACAAAGTCTGATAACAAAAATGAAGAATTTGTCTCCAACAATACAAAATGAAAAAATGAAATGATCAAGAAGGTAAAGGCAAGCTTCGAATACCAGAAGACATCATCTACCTCAAATCAAGAGATACAAAAGTATAGTATGAGTATCAAATAGTCGAAGAAACATGTTACCCAGTAGGTGTCATCATTCTAATTGGGCCATATATGAAATAAAGTCAGTAAGTAGATAGATAAGGAAAACAGGTCATAGAGATCAAAGAATAGAGCAATATAGAGAAACTAACTAACAAGATATAGGCAAGTAAACATCCTAGAAAGCTAGCTAGCAAGAAGGAAGATTCAGGAAAACAAGGAGAAGACATTCCTGAATCAATGCTCAACTACTAAAGTATACAACAAATAATAGAAGTGGCGGTATACCGTAACCTCAATAACATAAATAGTAAGAAAGGATAAGTATTACAAGTATAACAAAAAGGAACCATGAAAGGGAGTCCAAAAAATATAAATCCAGCCTATATCAGTGTATCAAAATAGAAGTAAAAGGAAATTGCAATGATCTCCCATTCAACCGAGAGATACAAGTGAATGCAACCCTCTGACCTTCCATAAGATCGAAGAGCACAACAAGAAAACAATATTTAAGTGTAGAACATGCAAAATGATATCATATGATGACAAAAATAAATGTGTGCGCTACTCCCCTAGTACCCGTAGGTCCAACAGGCAGGACCTACGGAAGGAATTCTCCATATACCTCTACTCCCCTATATTCTCCTCCTCTGGTCGCATCCTAAATCGGTAAGGTTCATGGTGGGCATCTGCGCATACTAACTCAATACTCTTACTTGATACTATAACTTCATGTCTGAATGAGTGCTCGAGCATCACCAGGTCTAAACCACAGTAGTCTCGATGTCGTTGCTCGAGTATTACCGAGTCTAAAATAGTAAAGATCATCAATATCTAGTACTCGGGCATCACTCAGTCTAGAAGTATACAAAAGAGTGGTTACATCTTCATTATTCCA
>JBDJHY010241593.1:0-10832 GCA_039654485.1 Withania somnifera
AGCTTTTGAATCAGATGGCTTCATACAAAAAATATTTAGAGCAAGTAATGATCGTGATTATTAGAAAATTAGTATTTCTATGGCAGTCTATAATGATGTCAAACTTGGATACTTATGATCTAATTAGAAGGTATATTTCAATAATATAACTGAGAAAAAAATAAAAAATTAACGATGAAGTTCCATTTTTCAAGTAAGACAAACTAAAATAAGAGATTTCGCATGTCCTGAAATTTTTATTTAAAAGAGTTGCATATAATACAGGATGCTATTATTGTCACTCTGTTATATTATCTTGAAATAGTTGGTAGATGTACAGATATTATTAAGACATGCTTATTAGGAGATATCTATGTAATTTCGAATATGAGATTTCGAAAAATTGATGCTTCCACGTGATAGACATCATATATTGATGTGAATTGGATTTTCTATTTCTTTATAAAGTTTGAAATGTTGAGAAAAAGGTATGCGAACTATTAAGGAAGGTTGAGAACCTCTGTAGAAGTTTTATGCAGTGGTAAATTAAAAATCCTATCATATGCAACTGAACTTGAAATTTTGGTGGAAGTAAAAAAATTTGATTAATATACCACTTGAATTAGAGTGTGAGATCGGTAAAGCAGAGACTATTTTACTATGTTGAGGAATTTATAGGAAGTTGTCTTTCCTATATCATGCGTTCTCACAGAGGTGCATTACAACAAATTAAAAATTAATTTAAGTTTCAATATAACAATATAAATGGGAAACTTTAAATTAGTATATTCTAAAATTGGCAAGTATAAAAAAGATGATGTAGATGTGCTCCTCTTTATTTATTAAGAAATCTCCTTGGCAATTTTCACTTAATTTTTTCCTCAAATGAGACTAGAATTTATGATGAAATGGTATTAGATATATGAATAAAGTAAATTAAATTGAGTTGGTGGCCTACTCTCATATGGAAGAAATATTATATGCTAAAACTTTAGTCTATGTGAATTCGACAACGGTAGAGAAGTAAGAAAAAGAACATTTAAACCTACAAGCCAAAATGTCTGCCATGGAGCCTTGCGTCACCCTCTTCATTTTTGCTATGTTATTGGTGGAATTATTCGATACTATTTTAATTTCTCATTAAGAAATTACGTCGTATGTGTATGGTTCCTTTTAAAGTATACATAAATAGATTTTTGAATCCCCAGAATATAAGAATAAAGATTACCTTGGTGGTTTGCGGTTTCAAATTCTAATCTCAAGCACTAATAAATGTTGAAAAGGATTGATGATTGTCTGTAAGCTTTTAAAAAAGTTGAGCCTAAAGGCGTTAATAAAAGTGACAGCAACGACTGAGTTCAGAGGAAAAATACGGTGTTGGAGTTAATCAAATGGAAAAAATATGGAGCAAACAAGTGTAATTAGCAGGGACACTTCTAATAAATTATAGGCACACAAGTCAAGCGTCTCGTGACATTGTCAGTTGCACGCTCATCTTACCTTAGGAGTTGGACCAAAACTTATCACTATAATGATCAATCTTTCATGCTAGAGAAATACATATATACTTGAAATTCATATTTGATGAAAGAGAATTAAAAAATAAAAATTAGTGTATTTTTGATAATTATTGTAAAAAAAAAATATGTTTTATTTCTACTATTGCCCTTGTTAAGTTTGTGTGTTGTTTACTTGTGAATTGTCTAAGAGACTTTGTTGTCCAAAAATATTTTGCAGATATAAGCTGGATACTAAAACTTTAAAAAAGGTTTAAATAGACTTTAGAATGGAACAAAATAATGTTATTTGATTTGTTACTAATTAGTATATTAAATTATCACAACCCAAAATATAGTCGTGACGGCATCTGTCTTAACCTACCTGGATATGTAAGCCTAAACAACAAACACAAAAGTAAATGCAAAAAGTAAAATGAGTCAGAGGGAAGATAGAAGGTTCAATCCAATCTAGAAAATATCCCAAAACTTGGCATCACTGTGTACAAGCCACTATAAAGTAAATATAAAAATCTAAAATAAAAAAATATATAAACAATCTCAAAATGTCTATATCATGAAATAATATAAAAGGCATAACAATGAAAGAGTTCATAAGGGACTGCAGGGACGACAAGCAGATACCTTGTATATCTAAAAAACTGGAACCTTGGGCTCTGCACTGGGAAGGAAGTCAGATAGTACCGGGCTCTACACTTACTGAAAATATAGAAAAGGAAGGGTGAGTACCAAAATACTACGAGGACTCATCAAGTACCGCTGATTAGCTCTAAAATAAAGTGGTGACGAGCATTAACTATCCCGATACACCAACCACAATCCTCCCATAACCACAACTTACAAATAGACGACTATCCAACAAATATAATAATAATAGCTATAGGGTGTGGGGTATCTCATAACAACATCAAGTAAATAAGGAATCCAATAATACTGCTATCAAAACCTACAATTAAAAAATCGAAATAAAGTCTCACAGAATATCTCTACAAGTAAAACATCAACATCATCTCACTGTCCTTTCAACAAATATAGTATCACAATCATAAGAAATGCTCAATCCTACTCAATTTGCTTATCTCAATTTACTATCACAATAACTTTTTCAACCTGTTAATTAGAATCAGGAGGCTTTTCTCATTTAATTTCACGAGGATATAACAAATCTCATTTCATAAGGACCATGTGATAAGTCCAATAATCTCATCAACTGGGGCATCTCAGGCCTATAATCTTATCAAAAAACCAGTAAAAGGTGAAATTTAATATCAATAGCAAGAGAAAGTAGTCAAATAATTCATGCCAAATATGATCACCAAGGTAAAACCAACCATTTACATCAATCAATGAAGGTACAATGCAATGTCAAATAGCATGATGAATATCTTTCCTATGATACACACCGCTGTTATGTGGCTAGCCAGGACCCATGGGAGACTCACAAGGTTTATATATTTGTCCAAAACCATTTCCCTTTTGGTATTACCCAATTTTATTATTTGGAACCAATTTTGTTGTGTTTTTACATATCATATCACAGTGCCCGAAACCATTTGCCTTCGGGTCGTCTTACCCAAATTAATATCTTCTTTATCTTTCTATCTCATATTATTGCATCATTTGTTTCAAGAACCATATTTCCATATTAATAATCCTGAATCCAATAAAAATAAGCATATTTCATGTATATATATGATGAAAAGATGACAAAATCGCTTAATAAGCAAACAAGGTCACTCATGGGCATAACATCTAATGGAAGGTAAACTAATCAACCAAAGCCATACATTCACATAATATCAAGTAAGGAGGCAACCAAATACAAATAATCCTATTTGGGATCTCAAAGCCACATAACATCTCAACTCAATATAAAACCAAACAATCAATGAGTTTCTAACTATTTTTATTCCTGTGTTTTAGCTCCATATGCTTGACTATAGTGTCCAGGTGAATACTCATCACTCCATACGTATACCCCTAAATATTCATCATTACTCCCGATTTATAAGAAATTAGCACATAAGACACTTTTTAGAAGAATCAAGAATCTCCACTTGACTTAAAGTGAAGAAATCAAATTAAGCTTGGCCTTCCTTTTGTGTAACGCCTTTGAATCTATAAAATCTAGTCAAATATAAATTAAGTATGAAAAGATATAAATAATGATACCCATATTATTATTTTTGAAACCCGCTTCAAAAATTTCCCCCCAAAAGTCAAAACA
Organism: Withania somnifera; assembly: GCA_039654485.1. Lineage (NCBI taxonomy): Eukaryota > Viridiplantae > Streptophyta > Magnoliopsida > Solanales > Solanaceae > Withania > Withania somnifera. The sequence goes on from JBDJHY010241593.1 coordinate 3,724, forward strand.
AAGGCATAAGCGTAAACTTGAAAATTTTCTTCAAAAATATGTTGCCCATGTTTTAGGTTAAAAAGGAGGAAAATTGGCCTTCAAATTTAAAAATACCAAATCAAGGATTTCTTCAAACATCCCCAAGTTTACACTCAAAAGAATGATTTTGATGTTAAAACTATGAAATAATGGGTAACCACAAATTAATGATTAAAAAGTTTATTCAAGAGTTTTGCCTTAAAATATATATTATAAAATATCCTAGTATGAGTTTGCAAAGTCCAAAAAATGACAAATAAGGAAAGAAATATGTAACAATGCTTTTAATCACTACTTGCAACATATATTCACAATCATGGTACATTGCCACGTGATTGTGATGCATAACCAAATCAGGTCACGACAATCATCACACAATTGACCACCATATCAAACCTACGCGATTGCGAATGAGATCATGTGATCATGAAGAAGGAAATACCTGACCCATGCGGTTGCGATTAAATGACAGGGAAATCATAAAGAAGAAGGTGCCAGGAACCAAACACAATAGATGACAGCAAAATAAGGCTAAGATCAAAACTCTGAATGGTGCCTCGAAATACGTTCAAAATCCTACCCACACAAATCATATATGTTAACCCACTAATTTGACATTCTGAACTTAATCAAGCCATTAAGATGTGAATCTAAAGTCTCTTTAGCCCGATACCCCCCCAAAGCCAATTAAATCATAAGCTTTCCTCAAAAAGACCAGCATGCCTCCCAAACCCCTATAATCTAAACATTCTTCTAAACCAAAAATGATCTCAAATGTTGAACTTTAGCCTAAAACTCAACTTTATCTCGTCTAATAGTCTAAAATTACAACTAAAATCCCAAAACAAAAAATGATGACCTTTTCTAGACCAAATTCCATATTCGAAAGTTGAAGGAACTGACGAAATACCATTTTGAGAATACAAACTCCAAATGTTAACTAAAGTCAGATATTATAACTTAAAGGCTTTCAAAATTCAAAACTCTCAACTTCTTATTCCTATTTGGTAACCAACCAGACAGCTGAACCAAATATGACCTGGGCAACTATAGGGAGGGAAAATGGTAATTTTTTAAAAAAATCAAAAATAAACTTGAGGAATCATCCACTACTAAAAGCCGTGGTTGTCCTCAAACATAAAGGAAAAGAAAATACCTAAGCCTAAAAAAGGTGGCAATATCTGCCACATATATTGGACTCAATCTCTAAGTAGCCTCTTCAATTGGATGGTGCTTCAATTGAACCTTTAATAAAGCTATCTCCTTAGTTCTCAACTTTCTAACCTGTCTATCTAAAGTAGAAACATTCTCCTTCTTATAAGTCAAGTCGGATCCAAAGTCACAGACTCAAAATGAATCACATGAAAATCATCAGGAATGTACTTTCGAAGCATGGAGACATAAAAAAACTGAATAACCCACTAATAGACTGTGTGGAAAGTCCAACTTATAAGCTACCTCTCCAATGTGCTCCAAAATCTCAAATGAACTAATAAATGAAGCGCTAAGTTTGAGGTTCTTCCCAAATCTCATCACGCCCTTCATGGGCGATACTTTACGCAACACATGGCACCCTCCATGAACTTTAAGGCTTGAGCCCTCCTATCAGTATAATTTTTTTCCTACTCTGGGCTGTTAACAATCTACTCTAAATGACTCAAACCTACTCCATAGCATCATATAACAAATTTGTATATAAGGTTCTTACATCAAAAATATCGAACCAACCTATCAGAGAGTTACATCTCCTAACATACAAAGCCTCAAATAGAGCCATCCGAATACTAGAATGCTAACAATTATTATAAGAGAACTCCGCCAAAGACAAATACTTATCCCAAAGACTCTTAAAATCAGTCACACTTGCTCGAAGAATGTCCTCCAATAGATAAATTGTATGCTCGGGTTGTCCATATGTCTTAGGGTGAAAATTTGAACTTATATGTAACTGAGAATCTAAACCATGTAACGAATAATCTGACTAAGGTAAATCTCATCCAAATTCTCAACACTATAACTCATCTTAATTGGAATGTCAAACAGTTTGAATCAAAACCATCCACGATGGTAGGGAAATCCACTATAAAGTCATGGTAATACGCTCTCATTTCCAAGTAGGAATGGCCATCCTCTAATATACACCACCAGTTCATCGATTCTCAAACTTCACACTCCGAACATTTAGACACCTGGACACAAACTTAACTATGTCCTTCTTCATACCACAACACCAATATTGTTGGATCAAGTCATGATACATCTTTACTGCCCCTAGATGGATGGAATACTTCAAACAATGAGCCTCTCTAGGATCAATATAATCAAATCACCCACTTTTGGCACATAAATCCTACCTTTAATACTCTGACACCTTCTAGATCAAGTATTACCTCCTTTGCCTCACCTCTTAAGACCGTATCTCGAATGAAACACAATTTCTCATCTTTGAGCTATTTTTGTTTATTTATTTTTATTAAATAAGAACAAGCCTCCGTAAAAGCAAGAATCCCACCAAATATATGAAATATGCAAGAAAATAAGGTTGTTGGCTAAACTCTGAACATCCATAGTCAATGGTTGCTTCTCTTCTTGAATTAAAGCAAGATGACCTATTCTAGCTGATTTCATACTCAATTCATCTGCCAACTTTCACACCCCGCATCTACACTATAAATGGTATACGGTGCTGAGAACCCTAAAAGACCCTCAACTAATCGTATGTATCTGGTATGACTACTAACCATACAAAAAATAGGCAAAAACCACATTATGAATTCAAATAGACCAACTAGATATAATAATAGAGCATGAATTAAGTAGGAATAATAATGAATCTATTAAAACTAAATGCGAAATACATGTCTGAGAGCCTTTACTGACTAAAATATAGCTGGATAGAATAGGTTTCTAGCTCATAAGGAAAATACAAGAAACAAAAGACTTGGATGAACAATCTAATAAATCTAAAGCTACAACTAAGCATCAAATCCCTCAAACCATAAGGAATTACCACTAGAAATATGTGGGAGGAAAATCCAAAGCCATTCGCGAGCGTGGGATGGATGGAGTGAATCTATATGGTTAGTGTAGGCAAAATTGTATATGTCAGTACTTATGGAATGTACTATGTATATAGGTATAAGAAGTGATAAGTTTCCATATGTGAGCAATATACACAAAAATAAATCTGAAAGAAGGAGTACTGAAATAAGATACTAAGATACACATGTAACATGGAGCTGAACTGCATACTAAAATATTGACAGGACTGAATAATTCATTAGATCATGAGACTGACATGCAATTACCCACATTGTGATGCCATTGATAAACCATGTTTGTATTTTATATTTAACGCCTTTTATCTTACTTTTAATCCCCCAAACCTTGTACTATCCGTCCATGTTATAGTAGTTTCACTTTAGCTTCCGCTCTTACTCAATTGCCTCACATATAATTGTTTGTTGTGGATTCAATCCCGATTCTTTGTTGGGTAATTATACTTTGACAAAGTCCGCTTACACTTTTAGATTGGTTTCGAAGTGTAATTGAGTGTTATTAAAGATAGCGCCGTTGCTGGGAAATAATTTGGCTTGTTGAGTTATTTGGAAATTAGAGTGTAGTTGCTTTGATTTGAACTTATAAATATTTGTTTATAGTTTTTTATTTCTTTGTGTTAGATTGATTTTTTTACTTTATTTGGTTACTGTGGCATATTTACCCAAAAGCTTGTTTGGTGGTTGCAAACTTCATTATTCAAGCCATTAAAGAGTAAACTCATGGCATTACCTACATCGCAAGAAGCAATGGTAGAGGAAGTGCTTGATTTGGGCGAAAATAAGAACCAAGATTGGCCAATGGAAAGTCTCAAGCATTTGAGTCATTTATGCATGTTCGTGAATGCATATCGCGAATTATTGAAGGCTTCTTGACTAAGAATTTGGAGACATACTAAGGGATGGTTCAACTTGAATTTTAAACTTTTACTTTGGAGAATGTCTTAGAGTCACATATTAAGACGTATGACATGTTCCACCAAAGGATGGAAAGTATTGATGTTAGGTTGTTATCTATGGAGGATGGAGTATTGGTTAATTTAGAAGATATAATGGAACTTTACAAGCCATCCAACCAGAATATCATTCAAGATACCGGATTTAATGCGGTGCTAGAGGTGTGCAAAAGAGTTGAACGAATTTGGATTGAGGACTCTTTTTCATCCGAGGGTAAGTTTGCTAAAAATGAAGCATTATTGGAGTTAACACTTCTTCGGCCATATTCCATTCATTTTCCAACATTGTGCTTGGTAGATGTTAACAAAAATGAAAAACCCGAGTCATTGGAGAAATTAAGCGAAGTGGAACAAAATGTGTTCATTTTGAAGTTTCTTATTCCTAGGAAACAAAATGATATCCCCCATTTAAAGGCCAAGAAGTGCAAAATGCGATATTTAAGTGTTGACCTTTTCTCATATCCACCATTGTCCCATGGAGATCGTGGTGTAAGAGAGTTAAAGTTGGAATAAAGATTCAAGTCTTAGAAGTGGAGATATAAATGGTCGGAGGATGGTAAGTTTTTCTTCTTAGTGTTTGCATTTTTACTTTAGATTTTATGCTTTCACAATTTTTATCCTAGAGGAGGATAGCATTTTTTTGACTAATACATAAAGATATATATGTTTTAAAGTGAATTGAGTTTGTTAGTGAAATTTTGAGCATGTTTGGCACTGAAGGAGTTAAATCGATGATCTACGAAAGAAATTTGCACTTAGCTAAAATTGACAGTGCATGCTGGCATGTTTCTGCAAGGAAGACATATACAGGGTGTTGCACCTGCATCAAGGAAATCGCAGGTACGAAGTCTCCATGCAGACCTACTAATGCCGTGGAGACTACTGCTTTATATCCCATAAGTTACAGGCACGATACTATGTTCGTCCTGGCATGTCGCTGAGGAGACCCCGATTTTCGTGGGGGTGAGCAGTTTTCCAGACAAGGTAAAGGGGTAACGGTTGAAAACGTTACCTTATTTTATTTTCACTTTTAAAACATTGAAACCCCTCTCTGTACACTCTCAAACACTTTTTCTTTTATTTCCCCATGAAGTTTCCATCGTAATCATCACACAATAGACACACTAACTTTCCAAAGCCTTTTCACAACTAATAAAGGGTGAAAGAAGTCAAATCAAGAATGGACATCACTACCAACAAGATATGATATTTTTCTTGTCTTTGAAATTAAAGGTGACTTTGTAAGGTGAATTCTTGTGGTGTGTGTTGAACGTGGGTGGGGATTCTATTTAGTGCATAGATATGCTAAGGGTTGAATTCTAAATTCATTACTAATTTAGGAAGTTGTGATTAGCATGTACTGTATAAACATATTTATGATGTCATTATGTTGAATTCTAAAGAAAATTCGGCATGTTTTAAACCTGTTGTAAAGTAAGTTAATTTTGAGGATGAAAGGCTGTAGGTGCGAGAATTTTTCTACTCTGTGATACCGCACCAGCGATGGCTTCTTCGCAAGTGCGGTTATCCTCTACTGGTAAATTCATAGAGGCGAATTTCGTGCCTGTGACCTACCCATCGTTGGTGCGTCCCTATCTCTTCTGAGCTCTTTCTGATGCCTTTTTAATTCATTTATTTGGCCTAAATGTGTCTTAATACATTGTTTTAATTGTGCAAATGAGCATTTGACATATTTGACTTATTTTAAGGCACTCTGAAGTATTGTAATGGAATGGGAGTTAGTTCATGAAGTGATCTCGGCTGATGAAATGGAGGAAGAGCAGGATATTGACCAGTATGACACTACCAGGTTCATGTCTCGTGAATTCCATTATCGGTACTACAGTGATTCGTTGAAAAATAAAATAAATTTGGAGTTTGGTATTGAGATACCGAGTGTGATAGAGAAGCTTCCTCATTTACACGATCGACTACATGTGATGGGTTGGCTTTGCTTCATTCTTACCCTTTGTGAAGCAAGTGAGGAGTGGGTGAGAGAGTTCTACGCAAATCTTAAGCGTGTGTACTTTTCAAACCCACCCTAAGAGATCTATAAGAGGTAAGGTTGTTGTTGCGTTCAAACACACACGCAAGTGTACGCAATCGTACAAGTAATATAGAAGCTCTTTCGAAGTGGATATCGAACCCACCAGGGACTTTGAATTAATATAGTTAATAATCTTGTAAGTAACTAGATATCAATGCAACTGTATGTAACAAAGTAAAAGATCTGATTTCATAACTACTATATCCTTAACAATGAGAAATTAAATAGTACTTTGAAAGAAATCGCAAGTGTCATCAATAAAGATGAATATTTTGGGGTTATGACATTGTTCACATTCATGCATGATCTCAGTTTACATAGATAAATTGTGCTTCTCTAATTGTTGGTTCAGGAGTTAAACTTATGAATTAGGGATTGATCGTCCTCTAATCACCTATCTATAGCAACCTCACAACTACTTCATAGAATGGTGACGTGCTAATTTAGTATAGATACATTATAGATGTCATCCCTATTAAACCAAATGAGTTAACTATGTACAAGATCTCGTCTTAGTTGCAAATCATATATAATCACCTAACTTTAGCATAATTTGGATATGATCTCACTCCTTACGCTCTCGTTCTACTTTTCAGACTCCCGAATAGTTCACTTTCAGAGTTATAAATGTATTTTAATGGTGGACAATCATTAAAATAGATTCAAGCAATAGCGTAAGAATAATTATTATGAGAGGAAATAAAATTATCTATATAAAACCAAAATCAACAATCATGTATTAAGCCATAACCCCAGAACAAGGGTTTTTAGCCACAAAAACTCAAATCATTCTACCAATAATATTGTTTAGCATAAGATTACAAGAATAATGGACAAAATGTAACCCTAGGTTGTATTGGTGTCTTCTCCACTTGCTTCCTTCTCCAAAGTACTGCAGCATTTCTCAAATTCGCCTCCAAAAGAGTTATATAGTCTCCACATGGAATTACCTTTTTGCCTTCAACTTAACCTAAAAGAAGACAGATTTCCAGCAAAATTAATAGGGGATCAAAATGTGATCCGAATCAT
>JBDJHY010241603.1:0-10832 GCA_039654485.1 Withania somnifera
CAAACATGTTCCCATGATCATGAACAAGGGACCCTAAATACCACATGCACCACGATCATAGCCAGTAATCTGATAGCAATAGCAGAACAACAAACACATAGGATTTCAAAGACTTTAAATGGAACCCTGCGGTTCATTTGGAACACTCTGAAAAAAACCATATATGCAACCTTACTAATTTTGATTTTTGGACTCAATATTACAATAAAAAATGTGTACGAGGTCTCCTTGACTAGATAATTTCTAAGGGTCAAATTTTAAATAATGTCACCGAAAAGACCAAAATGTCGTCAGGGCTCACGGAAAATAAAAGTGACAACATCCTAGAACAAAAACCACCTCTAAACTCCAACAGAATCATCAAATTTTCAATCCAAGCACACTAAGTCCGAATGTTGACCAAAGCCAACCATTCCTTTGAAATTTCAACTTTATAACATCAAACCACTAAAAGACACCATGGATAGGCTAAAACAGAAAATGAAGGTCCTACTATAACATAATCAACATTCCTGAGTTGTTGGAACTGACAAATTTTTGTTCCCGAACTCAAAATGAACCCTAGAGTTCCATATTTCTCATTTCTAGGTTTTGAAAACTCAAAATTCTCTAAAACATACTTAATTCTCACTTAGTTCCCAAACCAACCATGGAATAAAACTTGGTTTAGAATAATGCAACTACGGCATGGGTAAAACTATCAAAATATGTTGAAATCAGAAAAATTACCTTAAGGATCATTACATCTGTATACTAGAATGATAATCATTATTATATGGAAATTCTATCAATGTACAGAGGTCATCTTAATTACCCTTGAAGTTGATTGTGTAGGCTCTCAGTATATCCATCAGATTTGCCATCTATCTGCAGATTAAAAGTTGTGCTAAGCTGAACTTAGGAACCAGAACCTTTCTGGAAAGACATCCAAGATTGAGAGGTAAACTGAGAACCCCTATTTGAGATGAAGGAAAAATACTCACTATTCATTCTAAATATCTCTTGGAGGTAGATTCTACCATAGTCTTCTACTAAAATTGGTCTATAGTAGGAAATGTGTTGAATTGGTCATTCCTTCTATGATCACTCAAATAGAGTCATGTTGTTTATGAGTCTAAGGCAAACCTTTTATGAAGTCCATGTTAATACTTCCCACTTTTATGTTAGTACATCAAAACTTTGAGTCATGCCTCTTAGCTTCTGATGCTCAACATTCACATGTTGGCAGTTAGGACACTTGGCAACAAAATCGGCTATGTCCTTCTTTATGCCATTCAATAAACATACTTATCTAAAGTCCTTGTATATTTTGGTGGCACCGGGATGTATAGAGTCCCTAAAACTATGATCCTTCTACATGATCTTCTCTTTCAACATAATTATATCAGGAAAACACAAATGGCCTTGATACTAACACACACTAATTTTGCCTTGGGAGAAAACCTACATTGTTTATCAACAACACCTTTGATATGATACAACACTAGATCACTATCCTTCTTCTCCTTTACTTAAACAACCAAAAAAGACTCGGACGCATTATGCACTAACAACTACCATCATCTATACTAAATAGACTGACACCCAAGTCTGCAAGCTTGTTTATATCTCTAACCAATTCTTTCTTATCTTCCTCAACATGGGATACACTTTTAATAAATAGTCTATTGAGGGAGACAACCTCTACATTTTCCTTTCTCAGGATGTAAAACACTCTCATGTCATAATCCTATAACAGCTATAACCACCTTCATTTATGGAGATTCAACTCTTTCTAACCAAACATATACTATAGTATTTTTTGATAAGTGAAAACATCCACATAACATCATACATATAGTGCCTTGATAATATCAAGACAATTAATACGGATTCTAGATCAAGATCATTAGTCAAATAGTTCTTCTCATGAAATTTAAGCTGCTTGGAAGCATTGGGTATGACCTTCCCATTTTGTATAAACACACACCCAGTTCCAACTCGGGAAACATTGTAGTAACTACAAACCCCTTTGTACCCTGTGGTAGGGTCAACACTGGAGTTGCCAAAGTCAACCTATTCTTTAACTCTTGGAAGCTCTTCTCACAATTGTCTAAACACTGAAATTTGACATTTTTCTAGGTCAATTTAGTGAGTAGAGTGGTCAAGGAAGAGAAAACTGCTACAAACCTTTGATAATACCCAGCCAAACCCAAGAACCTCTTGATATCTAAAGGAGAGGTGGGCCTAGGCCAATTCATCATATTATTTATCTTTTGAGAATCAACCTGGATCCCCTTGCTAGAGATAATATGACACAGGAAAGCTATAAATTTCATCCAGAAATCACACTTTTAGAAAACTTAGCATATAACTAATGGTCTAGGAGGGTATGGAGGACTATTCTTAGATGACAAACATGTTCTTCCTCCCTTATGGAGCAGACCAAATTATCATCAATAAATACAATCACAAATATGTCCAAATAAGGCTTGAATCCTCTATTCATGAGATATATGAAAATAGTAGGAGTATTCATCAATTGAAAAGACATGATCACGAAATCAAATTGTCTATAACAAGTTCAGAAGGTATTCTTTGGAATATCACACTCCCTAATTTTAAGTTGATGATAATTGAACCTAATATCAATCTTAGAGAAGCAACTGGCTCTCTGAAGATGGTCGACAGATCATCAATCTTAGAAACAGAATTTTTGTTCTTGTTGGTGACTTTGTTCAACTGCTAATAGTCTATGCACATATGGAAACTATCCTTATTTTGCACAAACAAGACATAGGCACCCCAGGGTAAGACACTGGGCTCGATGAACCCTTTTTCCAAAGGATCTACTAACTACTCCTTGAGATCTTAACGCTTAGATGACTCCATTTTATAAGGAAGAATAAATATAATATGAGTATTGGGAATGAGATTTATCTTAAAAATCATCTCCTAGTCTGGAGGGGTACTAGGAAAATCATTGAAAAACATTATAGAAATTATTCTAACCACAGGAATCTACTACAAGGTGGGGGTCTCAAGCTCATAACCCTTAACCCAAACCAAATGACATAAGAATCCTTTATAGACTCATCTTTCATGCCTTGTGTTAGGAAAAAATTACCTTTAGCATGACGGAACTACCTCCCTACTCAAATAATAACTCACCAAAAAATCGAACTTGACTATTCTGGTTTTACAATCAACTGAAGTATAACAAGAGTATTAAAAACCTATGCTGGGGATAATGTTTATATCTACTAAATATAACTCTATATAGTCTGCAAAAATGACTTTCTCAAAGTGAAACTGGGCAATTTTTATAGACCCTTTCAGCAACTATAGAATAACTAATCAGAGTGGATATCAAGAATCGTTTGGATAGTTGTTCAAAACTAACCCCAAACTTTATAGAAAAATAAGGTGTAACAATTGACAATGTAACTCCCGGTATCTAGAAACACATAATAATTTCTAAAGAAGACTCGCAACATACTAATGACTACGTCGGTTTGAGGGACCCTAGTTCATATAATCGATTTTGGGGTTGACTACCATTGGTAAGTAAAGTCAAAGCCTATGATGAGCTATTGACATGAATATTAAGCCTGACTATGATTCTGAATCCTCTTTCTTGCCATAGGGCAATGCCTTAAATTATAACCTGACTGGAGATAACCAAAAAACCATCTTCATTGGCTAAACACCTTCCTTGGTAATTTTTCCCACACTAGTTGCAAGTGAGGGAAGTCATAAAATTATCTAGTGCACTATCTTGAAAGTTAGCCCCAGATGGATAACCCTTTTGGAACTAACGGGGTCCAAATATCGGAGTTAGTGCACTAGATAAAGATGGAGCTGGTTCTGAACCTCTATAGAGATGGAGGCATGTTTCCCCCACTTTACCTTTATTTCAAACTCATTTTTTCCTTTGTTCTTCCTCTATTTATTCTTAATCTTCTTCTCCTCCATCTGTTGTGTGTATTTCATAAGCCTGGAGATGTTAATATCTCCAATCGATGTGGCAGTCTTTCACTCCTTCTACACCAAGTAATGGATACCAAGGATATGTTTTCTCATTCTAGCATATTTTAACAACTGCATTGACTTAAGGCTATAGTCTTATCTGAAATTGAAACCTAATTAAGGTTCATTAATTCTTCAGCCTTTGCTTCACTCAGCTCCCTAGGGAACCTAACTATAAAAGCCTCAATACTTCCTAGGTAGATGTAGTAGCATGTATACCTCTACATTCCTTCCACTAGGTTAATCAAAGGTGAGCGACATCGTTAAACTAATAAGATTCCATCTCAACTCTCTTACCCCTATTTTATAAATAACATCCATGATATTTACTACCTCATCCAAAAAGTGATGAGGATTCTTCTCTAACTTAGAACCAGTAAACTAGAAAATTGATACGGATACAGTCAGAAACTCTAAAGGAAATGGTACCTCTAGCTTGGGATACGGGGACTGTAACCTACTAATTAACTTGGGCAGTGACTGTCTGGGCTAACAACTGGATGGCATCCCAAAATTTGGCTTAGACTCCATACTTCCAGTTGCTTGGGAAGTATTTATCGAGGATTTTCTAGTTTGGCTCTAACTCCCTACTCAAGTTGGGCAGCAAGATCTGGTTGGGATGAATTCTTTCCCTGGTATATGGAATGCCTAGGGGATATGACTCTATATGCTTTTTTCTATGAGGAAGCATTTGGATAAGATAGAGTAAAGAATGAATTAGAGGAATACATATAGTTAGACTTCATAGCATGAGAAAGACATGAAAGAAGTGAATTTTTTTTCTAAATACTTGAAAGCCTCGCAATTATAAGTGTGGAGCTCTACACACCCATAAAGACGACTTTACAAAATGTATCTTCATACACCCATAGGACACATAAACCTTGTGATATGATACCATTTTATTCACTCCCCGAGTCTCCATCTTGGAAGGGACATGGCACTCAAAATCCACAACTACGCCTAAACTAGCCCTTAGCAAATACACATGACTAATGACTAATACTAGGACATATAATGAAAGCATGTGTAGAACTTGATAGATGATAAAATTGATGATCAATATGAAAATCTACTAAAACTCCAAAACTGGTAATAGAGAAAAAATAAATCCATAATATGACTCAAATACTATAATTCAAATATGAAAGCCTCTAGTGATATAGAATGAGTTGACGAGACAAATCTCTAGATAACTTTGATAAAGACTAAACAATAAAAACTAAATGATGTAAGCAATAAATACATTCCTCGTAGCTATAAGGACTCAGAAATATGGTATAGAAGTGAAATTTGATCTATCAACTGGGATGAGAAGAAAGTCATAGGGATCCGCAATATTAAACAATGCAACGCAAAATATGGTCAGTATATTTGATGTATTGTTTATGTGAGTCGAGCATAAGCATAATTAAATGTATGAAGGAAAATAAACATAAGAATAAACATGTAGTAAAACATAAAAATAGGTCATAAATTTGGAAAGCCTGTGCAACACCCTAAAACATGTTTCCAAGCTAAAAATATAAAATTCATATTTGACTTCTAAATATCATAAGAAATTCATAAATTATTGGGTCAATGCAATATGCAAGTTCTAAGAATGAATCTTGCATTGGAGTTTATCTTAATTTTCATAAACCATACTAGGAGCAACATGAAGTCCAGTGTCCTAAACCTCACTCTGAAAAGAAGTTGCTCTAACCTGCCATAGTTAAAGCCATATCATAAAACTATGGATCCTTACATAATACTTAATGACAAACCTACATTGGAAATTAGAACTTAAGATATTAGAGACCTCTTTATTTGGTGCTAAATAATCCTCTTAAAACATGCATTATGACCATATACATAACACTACCATATTGGGACATACCTACATACCAGATTTACTTCCACTTTTTGATGACCATCTGTGTGCCATATCTAACTGGAAAAGACCAATAATAGTTGATTCAGAGCTCCATATCATGACATGTCTTATTCTATTAATTTCATGAGTTTTAGTAATTCATATAAGCTTCATAAGACGAATTTCGTAATATTCATAACTAAGGGTTCATAAATTCAATTATTCCAAGAACCATGAAAAATAATCATGTAATTGATTATACATGTTAAATCATGTCTCACAGTTTAAATTTATAAGGATCTTCACTCAACACCCACATATCAAAAACTACAGAGATTCCTTGGTAAAGAACTTAAGGAGCACGCCTGAGATTAATAACCTTATCCTGAACCATTTTGAGTCTAAAAAAATATCTGAGAATAATCTGTCTTGATAAAATTTTCTATGTTTGAATAAATAGTATTAATTGATGTCTTAAGATATTTGTTCCATCCGTTAGAGAAGATGAAACAACATAGGTTTTGATAAAAAGGTTAGGGAAAAATTGAATTGCACTTGGAAATATTTCCTGAAATCTATCGGATCCGCCCCATGGATTTTTATATTGCAACTCGTGGCATGAGTGGTGACATGGATGACTAGATTTTGGAATTTCTCCAATATCTCACAATTTCACATCACAAGTTGAACCCACTTCATGAGTCGTGAAGTGACTAATGGGCTAAGGGTTAGAAAGTTAGGTTGCTGAACTCAAACCCATGACTTGGAAGTACAACTCGTGATTGCAAGTTCATGAGTCATAATATGAAATTTGGTCCTGGAGATGAATTTTCAAGTTTTTGGTTAGACTACCTGAGTTGAACACCTCATGAGTTGTGCACTGGGATCATAGGGACCTAAGAGCAACTATTTTATATATTAATCTTTTTGAGATAAGTCTTGAATATTTCGGACTTGACATATATGGGTCTTACACAATCCTCAAGAACTCTAGAAACATTCTTTATACCTTAATTGACATAGTAGGTAGCATCTCGGTATGGGGAAATACCTGAAATGTCACACCAATACTAGGAGGTCCTATAGCTACGACTTAATAGTTCCCTTAAAGGTGGAATACTGGATATAGCACGTTAACTATAAGTCTGCGCCATCCTCTTCAGTAAACCTAGAATATGTACAAAGATATATTAAAGTACAAGGGTAGAAATGAAACTAGGTGGTGGATGTGCTGAACTTAACCACACTATCCCAATTGAACCACTATCCTAAGAAACCTCTAGTATCTTAGAAACAACCCTGGCAGAACCCACAACTAAAATTAACACTTGATCTGCGTGTCCAAAGAATGAGCTTTGAATCTCTATATGCACAACATCTGAGAGAAAATGAAATAGAAACTTAGGGTTACATAGATTAGAAAGAGCATGGATAGGAGTGAAAGAAAGATAGAAATCTTTTTCTAAAGTTCTGTAGCCTCTAGAAGATTAGTAATGAACGTCTCTCCACTAATCTGCAAGGTTTTACTCAACCCGGGTTGTGTTTGTGATACTAACAACCAAGCTTATCATAACCCAAAACTCAAACTGGGATGGAACCAATATCAATCTCCCCTGGAATAGCTAACATAAAGTAAAAGTAAAAAGTAAATAGTTTAAGTGAAAAGACAAAATTGCGAGAAGTATAAAAAAATGGAATACCATAAAGTCTTAAATTATCTTCAATACATAAAACCAAAACACAAAACGCCCAAAAAAAATGGTATTCACTAGTAGAAGCCTTTAATATATGAGTACAATCCAAAAAAGGAAATTCCTTAAAAAAAATGAGAAGTGCTAGAAACATTAGAAAAATCTACATGTACTTCTAAAAAAGTGGAAAATACCTCTATGACTCAGCAAAAAGCCTCAAACTCCGCGATCAATTAAATCAAGTAGAGTTAAGACCAGTACATGTACATAATTTTTTAGAAAATAAATAGTGACTATAAAATAATGTGTACTTAGAAACATCCTAGACTGACCCAAACTGAAAATGATGACGAGAACACTAACTGAACTAAAACCCCATAACTGATAATGATGTCCATGATACATGTCTTTCCTATTGTACATACCTTTTGAGTATATAAGATCAAGGATAGGACCCATGAGGGATATATAGTCTATGTAGTCATCCAGAACTATTTCACTTTAGACAATACATCATATCAATCTTTCTGAAACCATTTCCCCTCGGGACTTATAAATCATATTAATCACCTGTTGTAAAAATCATATTTTACTTGTTTTAAAAATCTCATTACTAATGCAAATGTACGTATGTAATGCATAAGAATAATTTATAACACCAATAGACTATAACTCTCTCAATGCAAACTCATAGGCCTTTCATAATTTAACACCAATTTCAAGCCAAATATTAATGATCGCCCTTTAATATGATTAAATCAAATTTAAGATAATAGTTTTATCAACCCAAAAATACTTTCCAATAATTGAAGTACAATAAAAGGTGAATAATCTGGAAATTAATACACAATTATGGTCAAAGTAATTGATAATACTGGCTAAGTCATTCAAGAACAATCTAATTCAGTTCGATTACAATTTGAATTTCATGGAGGAGGCTATAACTATTTTAGATAGAGAAGTTAGGAGGTTGTGGACTAGAGAGGTTTTGGTGGTTCATATCTATCAGAGGCACCATTAAATCAAGGAGGCTATCTGGGGGACTGAGTGGGACATGCAGGCCTAATATCCTTACCTATTTGAGCCTTCAGGTGATTATTGATTCTTGATTTTTAGGGCTGAAAGTCCTTTTGGTAGAGGATATTGTTATGACCCTCCTAGTCATTATGCGTCATTCACTTATTTTCCCTATTTTAAATATTTCCATATCTTTATTAAGTTATTTTAAGTTTGCGAGGACGGGTGGCATACTTACTGAAGATCTGTGTTGTCCTTTGTATGAGTTTTTCAGTTTTCTAGTCTCTAGTATATGAATGATTTACTTTAGCCAATATTCATAAAAGACACACTAAAATTATGATAGTTTTATTAGCTTCAAATGGTGTATTTTGGTCTAGATATGACTTTGTTTGGATCTCAAAGCTTTTTGTTTGGGTTTAAATTGTTAGAAGAAGCATCAGAGAAGTTGAAGTTGAAAGATTTACTTTGTTCAACTTTCAAAGATAGAGGAATTAGATCTAAATTCTAATGACTCCATCAGATTGAAAATGTCAAATTTAGTTGGTAGGATCTATGGTTTGGGTCCATATCCATCCAGACTCATTTTGGATGCTTGGTTGGACTTTGAGTATATTTAGAAAGTGTTGAATGGTCATTTTGATCAATTTTGTTGAGTCCGGATGCCATTCCTAATAGGGTATCATGCTTAGTTTTCCTTTATCGAGTTCCAAATGCATTTCAAGAGGTTGATGGGGACTTAGGAGATTTGATTTTGTTGATAATGAAACTACACCTTCTTTAACCTTATTTTCTTTATTACATAGCAATTTGGCCTTCGTGATTGCAAAGAAGGGTCAACTTTCTCATAGGATTATGTGGCTTGGTCATAACCATTACGTCAGAATAGATTACTCCTTTTATTTTCAAAGAACCCCATTACGATCATGATGTTCAAGCTTAGTTGGGTCTCATGATAGAGTAAAAGGACCCCTGGAAACATTTATAGCTCTATTTCAAGATTTGCTTCATTCTGTCACCATTTTCTTTTTTCTCTTTCTTTTGGGACAAAACTTTAAAGGGATTTTGAGCACTCTAAACCAAGAGTGGAAACATTCTGAGGCTATTGACAGGGGAAAACTTCCATATAATGGTTTCGGATTTGCGATTTGGTTGAAAGGTAGGTTGATATTTCTCTTCTTCAAACTCTGCTTAGTTGAATAGTAGCTTTTATAAGTTACTTAATGGATGGGGAAATTGTAGAGTTGGTTTAGCTTTTACCCTTTGATCTACCGATTTATGGCCAATCTTGGGATTTTAGATTAGAATTTACTCTTGATCCTTACTTTTGGGTTAGTTTTCTTAATTTAAGTATTACTACTTAGTTTTAGAGCTAAGTGTAGGGATTCTTAACTTAGGATAAGGTAGATTCATGATAGGATAAGTGTCTTACCTTAAGTGAGTCGCTTAATTGTGTTTATTTCAAATTTTTTTGTATTGTAGGTTAGAAGCTGATGTTGACACTTGTTGGATCCCAAGTTTGTCCTACATTTGGCTTGGAGGGTGGTTTTACCTTGTTTTTTTTTTTTTGCATTAATATATATATATATATATATATATGTGTGTGTGTGTGTGTGTGTGTGTGTGTGTGTTTGTGTGTAGGTGTCCTTTTTCATGCATATATATTCATGATCTTAGTATGAAGGAAAAACTGTAGCACTTAATTGAATGATGATTTTGGAACCCTGGAGGGGCGTATATCACCTTTATCACTAATTTTTGGATTTCTGGAGATAATGTTTCATTTTTTACTACTGATGTTAGATTTTTGTAGAAAAAAATGCTTTTATCACAAGTTTTTGGTTTTCAAAAGGATTTTTACCATTTTAACAAAAATACAACCCTAAGGTACTTATGGTCCATTTCCAACTATTTTCTGCATATAGAGGCGGAGATTGATGTGGTGTCAAGCAAGTTTTATTTACATTTCAGCATATATAGGGGAGCTCAAAATTTTGATTGATTGTCAGAAAGGCAAATATAGTGCCTAGAAAGTGTTATTTAAACTTCTGCATATTTACTTTTCTACATACGAGAAGGAGCCTGAGGTGGTGTCAAGAAGGTTTATTTTTAATGCGCTTGCCACATTTTGCATTGCATGATCCTATGTTGCAATGTACCCTCTTTGTTGCCTTTATATTATTTGTGTTATTATTATTATTATTATTATTATTATTATTATTATTATTATTATTATTATTATTATTATTATTATTATTATT